>JANFAA010000183.1:0-45869 GCA_024663435.1 Pisolithus sp. B1 | reverse complement strand
GCCAAAGGAGAAGCAAGCACAAGCAGACTCGAAGAAGGCGAAATTCCATCAGCCAGAAGGTGATCACCTGACGCTACTCACAGTCTATAATGGCTGGAAGACTGCCAATTATTCGAACCCATGGTGTTACGAGAATTTCATCCAGGCTCGAAGCATGAGGCGAGCACAGGACATTCGCAAACAACTCGTGGGTATCATGGATCGGTGAGTCGTTTGAATAATACACGGTCAAACACCGGCTCACGTTTATTTCTTTTAGATATAAGCATGATATTTTATCCGCTGGCAGGGATTATAACCGTGTTCGGAAGGCAATATGCTCAGGTTTCTTTCGAAATGCCGCAAAGAAGGATCCCCAAGAGGGATATAAGACCCTCGTGGAGGGTACGCCAGTGTACATCCATCCGTCATCTGCACTTTTTAACCGGAATCCCGAGTGGTTAATACTATAACGAATTGGTGCTAACGACTCGAGAATACTGCCACAATGTCACCACCATTGAACCCAAATGGCTGGTTGAGGTGGCACCACAATTCTTCAAAGTTGCGGACGCCAACAAGATAAGCAAGAGGAAGAAGCAGGAGAAGATCGAACCGCTGTATAATAAGGTAAGGCTCCCGCATTCCTTCAAACCTAGATATTTGCTGACTGTTATTGTAGTACGAGAAACCGGACGAGTGGCGGTTATCGAAAGTCAAGCGGAGTGCTCGTTCAGTAAGTAATCTATCTACCAGTATTTGGATGGCCCTCCTGACGAGTCATGTTAGAGTCAAACATTTGGTTGATCTGTCACCTTTTGGAGAATCAGTCGGGCCCTTCTGTCTTTTTTGTTTTTGTTTTGTTTTTATGTATCTATTAGACTACTTTGATCATGAAGTCAACCATCCAATAAGTACATTTTACTGTAATTCGGTTCACGACCGACCGTCAATATTTCAATCCTCGTGGCTTTGCCAGACCGCTTCCTCGGTTCACTCCTCAGAGTCTGAAACCGCCATGGCTACTATACATGTCCCTCTACCGGTTCCAACTCATCCTAATACGCAGCCACCACCAGAACTGACTGGCAAGGCAAAATCAGAGTATGATCGCGTTCTGGCTCACTTTACAAATTTGGAGTACTGTCTACCTGGTGTACCATCCGAGAAGGCCACCAAACTAACGGAAGAGGAATGCATGTGGCTGGTACGTTGATCGTTCATATTCAAGCTTCTCCAATGATACGAGGTCTGTGGGACAGTCCTATGAATGCATCTTGCGGTACATACGGGCGTCCAAACACGATGTTGCATTGGCCATCAAACGTATCGAGGACACGCTGAAGTGGCGACGCGATTTCGGTATCTACGACACCCTTACTGCCTGAACTGGTCGAACCCGAGGCAGTGACTGGCAAGGAATTCTTGTTCGGGTATGATACCCGTGGCAGGCCAGGACTGTACATGTGTCCCAGCAAGCAAAATACCGAGGAAGGGCCTAGGCAGATTCAGTTTGTGGTGTGGTTGCTTGAGCGTGCGATAGACCTCATGGGCCCTGGTGTCGAGTAAGTCATGACTACGGTGAGCTTTCTGACGTGTTGCCGACCACTTGAAAGAACGCTTGCGCTCATGATCGACTTCGCCGAAAAAGCAAGAAGCTCGAGCATTTCCACTGCTCGTACAGTCCTAAATATCCTACAATCGCATTATCCTGAGCGACTGGGTGCAGGGCTCATAGCTCATTTGCCATGGCTCTTGCATGCCTTTTTCAAGCTTATTACGCCCTTGATAGACCCGTTGACACGTACAAAGATGATATTCAACCCCGTGCAAGATGACCGGGGCCTCTGGCGGTCTGCCGAGGCTCGTGATAAAGGCGAAAGCAACGACCCCAAAGAACCTAATGCACGGCTATTCGAGCTGGATCAACTAATTCACGATGGATGGGGTGGTACGCAGATGTTCACATACGACCACGACATCTATTGGCCTGTGCTTGTGGAGATGTGTAAGAAGCGGAGGGAAGACATGACTCGTATGTGGCGGAAGTTGGGTGGAGCTGTCGGTATCAAGGAATGGGACGTCAAGGTGAGCGTGCGGGATGAAAAGGCAGACGAGGAGAAGCCTATCGCACTCGAGGAGACCAGCCAGTGAGAAGTTGTTGTAGGCGGAGGAGATCCTTCACTGTGGCTGGTCGATAGCAACCCCTTAGACTAGTTGCAATAGACTGTCCCAAGTACCATGGTGCCTCTGCTACCAAGTGTCAAAGAGAATGGATCGCCTCGGGCGTGCTACAGCATGCGATGACCTCAAACGTTTGAACGTTGGCGTTCACCCGACAGGTGGTGCTGATGAGGCCCCAGATCCGATATTTCAAGCAGCAGCTGGCCACGAGGACCCACCTCTCCCCGGTGGGAATAATCAGTAGGCCATCCATCCATCTGTCCACGATTGTCGTATCGTCTGCGCGTCTATCGCTGCACAGAACATCTTCCGAATATCTGACTTCAACCAGAGACTGCACGATGTATCCTCCGATCGAGCCGTACGAGACGGGAAGACTTGACGTGCGGGTATCACCTACCCTCATCCATTCCCTCTAGTTCGCAGCCTTCATTTGTTTATCGTCGCATCTGAGGATTCTAACTTTGAAGGCACTTTTAGCTACGAGGTAAGCGGGAGTAGCAGCGGTGTACCAGGCAAGTCAATTTCCCGTTGCTGCCATCCCCGCCGGCTGTATGCAACGGCCTACTCGTAGTGGTATTCCTCCACGGTGGCCCTGGTGGTGGAGTGGATCCCAAAGATAGGCAGTTTTTCAATCCGAACAAGTATAAAGTACGTTCTATCGCAAACTCCAACCCTTCCGTTGACTGGCGTTACCCGATATATTGTAGATTGTACTATTCGACCAACGCGGTGCAGGCAAATCGGCCCCGTGGGTTTTTACGCTCTCTTTTCTGTCCCTAAGTTGGATCCGTTATGTAGGAGCGCCTGTCTGGACCACAATACTACATGGGACCTTGTCGCAGACATTGAACGTCTCCGGGAGAAGCTCTCGATTGAGAAGTGGCATGTTTTCGGTGGGAGTTGGGTAAGAGTACTTTGTCCTGTACTCTGCTATCCCAACTAGATAACGTTTGATCAGGGCTCGACTCTTGCATTGGCATATGCTCAGGTAAATGGACATTTCATTTCGAACGAAGGGTCATAATAGGGAGTCACACGCAGACCCACCCCAATCGTGCAAGGAGCCTCGTCTTGCGGTGAGCTTGTCGTAATGACATGAGTTTAAGCTGAATCATAGCCTGTTTAGCGGAATATTCACCTTACGCAGAAGGTTGTGTAACTATACATTGTTGCACTGCCCAGTACTCATACCTTCGTCCCTCGCGCGCAACCCCACAGTGAACTCCGGTTCTTCTACCAAGATGGGACCTCACATCTATTCCCAGAGGAGTGGTAAGTAGTACGACCGACACCGCGCTCAACAGCACGACGCACCCCACTTATTGCAATAGGAGTCATTATCTTCGCCCTGTCGAGCCCGGAAAACGGGATGACATGATTAAAGCTTACCACGGTCTCTTGAACGACCCCGACAAGAAAACAAGATTAGGCGCTGCGAAAGCATGGTCGCGATGGGAGTGAGTCCCCAGCCACATCTTCTCGTCATTATATCACATGCAGTCCATTGCTCGAGACTTATCGTCGTCGACAGACTGGCCACTTCCCGCCTCTTCGTTAGTCAAGAAAGCCTTGAGAAAGCTGAAGAGGACGAATTTGCTTTGTGCGTATCCTTTTCGCCGAGATTGAAAGTATTTACCCGTAGCACATTCCACACCTCTCTAGGGCATTTGCAAGCATCGAAAACCACTATTTCGTGAATGACGTTCGTACAAGCCTTACTTTATCTCCCTGTTACCGTCCGATGTGGCGCAGCTGCAATTAACCGGACGCCTTCTCCGCCTCCACATGAAATGGGCACTTATTTTTGATTGGCAGGGCTTCATGCGTGATGGTCAATTGTTGGAGGAACAAAGCGTTGCCAAAATGTGTGTCTCGGATGCTTTTTATGCTTGTTTCACCCAGAGTCACTGACGCGTCTATCCCCTACTCCAGTCGCCACATCCCCATCATCGTCGTGCAGGGTAGGTACGACGTCGTTTGCCCGGTGCGTCCTCCAGCTTTATCCTCCCTGCGTTCTTATCTTTCTTGTTGTCTTGCTTTGGACGGCCATCCCCACTGTGTGTAGCCAACGACCGCTTGGGCACTCAAGACGGCTTGGGAAGCGAAAGAGTCGGCGTCGTTCACTTTCCATCTTGTCCCAGATGCTGGTCACTCATCTCGCGAGCCCGGGATAGAGAAGAAGCTTGTGGAGGCTACTGATGAAGTCGTTGAGAAGTATTAAACCTAGTATTATCCAGACCCAATCTTCCGGGAGACGGACACACAAATTGAAGTAGTTGGTTTCACTGAACGTATGACCAGGTGTACGAGTACAGTTAATATCGTCTGCATCGGATTCAGCTTTTCTCTATGCTTTTTCAGAGATGCCCTCGAGGTGGGCTGGTGTTGCTTGGAAGTGGCGTTGGTCCACGTGTCAGGGTCCTGCTATCGTTTCTCATGCGACTGGGACTCGTGTGGATGAATGGTCTCAAATTTACTTCATTCTCCGTCGTTGTTGGGTGGTCCAAGTATCCGTGCCGAACTTCTATCAGGGCTGGGTACTCGGCACAGGGTTTCACTCGCTCATCTTCCTAGGAAATTAAAATCAATGTCCAAGTTGATTGCCTAGGAAGATGCTGCTGCACTCCTGACGAAGGCTCATCAATCGTTTGCAGCGGAGGACAACCTACGAGATGCGTACCTTTCGTGATGGCCACAGAGCGGCTATTGACATTTGGTTTGTGGGCTATCTGATTTGGACCTCCAGAACTGAAAGTGTCTCAGCGGAACTGCAGCCCCTGCAGGACCAAATCTTGAGGAATCTGACGAGTTGAGTACAGAGGAAAACATCGTATCCAATATCGGTTACTGGATGACACCCGTTGAACGTCTACTTTGTTCCTTGCCTTCGAGTTTGGAAAATCTCCATCACCTGCGTCCAATGATCTCATTTCCATGGGGTCAAGAATCCGCACACGTCAAGAGTCTCATCGCCGAAGTATGGGCCTCCTTTCTGAGTAATTGATCGGATCCGACGTGCAACAAACTTACAAAAACAGCTGGCGGAACGGGAAAAAAAGAAGTGTCCTGGAAACCAGCTAAGAACAAGCACTGAGGTCGTAGTATTCGGCACTGCTTTCCCCTGTAACAAGGGTAGCACGGGACGTTGCGCTTCCTAATGTTTGGTACACCCTCATAGAGATCTTTCGTTACTAAGGCGCAACGGAGGATGCAGAGCATGCGTGTCATTAGACTGTGCATACAGGTATTGAGTGCTAGATTCGTGGCGTATCTCAGTAGAAAATGTAAATCGAAAGCACGGTAATGAGGGCTGCAAAATGGGGTAAGAATTGCTTAAGCCTCGAGAACGTAGCATTAAGGATAGGGGCAGGGAGAAGGGACGCTAGTGGTAGTGACTGTACAAGTGGAATGTACAACGCGCATAAGCATCCATCAAATGAGGGGCGCAACGCACAAATCATGAGGGTATCGCGGGGTATAGTACCACTGCACGGCTACAAACCACCAGCTAGCTGTCCAGAATATTGGCAACCGTGTTGCAAGAAATCTTGCAACGGATTGCGCAGGCTGACGATATACAGCGCTTGCATGAGGGCCGTAATGGTCTGGCCAGGTGTCCGAGTTGTCTAGCTTATGTCCCTAAGTCCATCATAACAGAAATGAATACGGTCTTTTCATGTGGGTTGGGGAGTAGGTTGCTGGACAAGTAACTCTCTTGCGTGGCCTTGTATATCCTGCAGGAGTGTCAACTACGGTGTTCGAATTGTTCCAAAAAGTTTCAATTATTCGGAATACTTACCGCACGTTGTTTCTTGACGGGGCGGGGTCGTGCGGTGCCACTACCGGGGCGGGCACCGACGACACCAAGTGGCGCAGTTGGACCGGCGAAATCAGCGGTCGCTGCTACTGATTGCGCGGCACCATCTTCAAGCTCTCGTTTCTTCCCTCTAACTACGGAGGTTGCTGTCCATGGTGGTGGCGCGCTGGTCAGTACAGTGGAACGTGGTGTAGCGCTGGTCGGAGTCGGTGTTGTGCCGGACCGGTGCGGAGCAGGTGGAGGTATTGTCACTGCCGGAATGCGTGGCTTTTGGGATGGAGCGCCCGGTGGCTGCTGGGCTGAAGGAGTTGTCGTGGTCGGGGGAACAGGTTGTGGCGGTGGTGCTACACTGGGCGTAGTAGGCACAACACCCTGCACGATGCTTTGGGCTTGAGCGCGTACAAGTCGTTTGAGCTCTTTCTGAGTAGACGGTTATCCTCATTCACGTATAACTCGGTAGAGTCGTGAAAATAGCACTTACTCGCTTTCTCCGGTCCTCCCTCGCTTGGGCCGATTCCAGAATCAGTGTACCTGTGTTCCACTATGACCCTTGTTAGCTAATGACACTGTCTTAGCTGTTATACGAACGCCTTTTAGTCCCTCCGGGCTGACTGTGAAGGCTTCTCTTTGCGTTCTCGCATCAAACTCTACTATAGCGATTCGTTGCTTGTCTGCTTGTATGGTTGTGGTCAAGTAATTGTCCTTTTTCATTGAATGCTTTCCGGGAATGTTCTTGATCAAGTGACGGTAGGAGTTCTTTTTTCTCTTCTCATCATTTTCTGGTGGATGGTCGTGCGGGATGGCATTAGGGGAAGTCGCAGAAGGCGGAGCAACAGACAGCTGCAGAGACGCAGGTGTATGAGGACGAACGTGTTTGTTATAGGCGGAATGTAGATGAAATCGAGCTAGGAGATCCTGCGTGCTTGCCAAGGAGGTTTCGGGTTGGGTGTAGGCTTTTGCACCACTAGTCGTCAACCTGGGGCCTTCTGTGGGTAGCAGCTCCAATAACGTACGTACCAGGAGGTGGTGGAAGAAACATAACCGGTACATCCTGCATCATCGTTGACGGTCCTGCAACTACATCTTGTTGATGATACCGTGCATTCTCGCCATCCATGACCACGAGGGAAAAGTAGAGCAACCAGACGTATCAGGAGGCGTCTCCGTGGCTTCAAAAGCCCCAAACAAGAGCGCTAGAACAGGAATCGCAGAAAACCGTTCGTTTTCGCCGTTATCGCTGGCGATAAGTTGAACTTGTTTGCCTGCGCGTCTGTCGTCGTCGTCGTCGTCGGTGGCAGAGACGAGGGGTTGTGCGATTCGGCGACTGCATCGTACCGGGCTTAGTCAGCAACGCGTGTTGTTTGTTTCCCTTGAGCTGTCTGCTGAGTAATCATTAATCACTGGGCAGCACGATGTTGTGCTCAGCGTGGAGACAGTGGGCCACTGGGTGAGACTGGTGTCTGATTTATTTCATTTTTCACTTAGCTGCGTTTTATGGTTGAGAATGCGACAGGGGAGGGCCGAAGTCCCCTCTTCGCAGCCAGAGTTTACAGTAAGTGTTGTGCGTGTGTCTGGCTTGCACAAAGTGCCCAAACTCTCGGTCGCGTTCAGCTCCCTGCAGTAACCATTGGTCTTCTCATTGGGTCTTTACTCTGCTTCACCAATCTCTACTTCGGACTACAAACTGGATGGATTAGTATGTGAGTGGTGACCCTGTCGTCTAACATCGTTGACGTTTACCGTCGTTCCCGTTAGGATGTCATTGCAATCTGCACTTCTAGGCTTTCTCATCTCAAAGCTTCTCCCGACTCCTCTATCTCCTCAACAGCTGATTGTAGTGCAGACCACGGCTGTCGCCACAGGAACGGTGCGGTGAACCTTCGTGACTGCAACGTCTCCTGAATTGGTGTTAGATGCCTTTGGCCGCAGGTTTTGTTGGTATCTTACCAGCACTTGGTCTGCTGGAGGAAGAGAAGGACGGTAGTCCTCCCATCCATCTTTCCTGGATATCGGCCGTTGGCTGGTCATGTTCTGTTGCCTTTTTCGGGGTGTTCTTGTCGCCGCCACTAAGAAAACAAGTGGTATGTAACCTTAAACAGGTTTTTCACGCAGTTGACGCATGTTCGCGTAGATCATAGAGGAAGAGCTTGCATTCCCTTCGGGAACTGCAACGGCACAACTCATATCCGTCCTTTATCAACAACCCCCACCTGGCCCATCGCTGCGCCGTAGGGCCGGCTACAGGGCTCTCGACACGGAGGACCCGTTAGGATCCACTAGTGTTCAGGGCGTAGAAATCGATCGAGATACCCAGGAAATCACGACAGAAATAGAAACTCGCGATGAACGCGAGGTAATCCAACAGGAAGGCTGGCTAGACCTTGCGTATAGTTTTCTTGCTTCTGGTGTGATGACTGTTAGTGTCTCTGTGGGTTTGTGAAAGGACGCTGTTTCACCTTACACACAACAGTTTGCTGCCTACTTCTTTCCGGTGGTTTTTGCTGTACCCTTATTCGGAAAGTACCTCGCTCGAGAGTGGCTATGGTCTTTCACTCCGAGTCTGTCGTATGTCGGCCAAGGTGGGTCTACGATTTCATCACACCAGTCACATTTCGTCTCACATCTCCCAGGAATTATCATGGGATTTCCAACCACATTGAGCATGAATTTGGCAAGTCGTGTTAGTTGAAAGCCTTGGTAGACTTTTGATGGAATCCCATCAGGGTATGCTGGTAGGTTGGGGTCTCTTGTCACCCTTATCTAAATGGGCTGCGTGGGCACCTGGACCGGTCGGTGACATGGCCACCGGCGCACGAGGCTGGATTCTTTGGGTCTCCCTCGCCATAATGTGTGCAGACTCTCTCGTTTCACTCCTTCCAGTCTGCCAGTCATACATTGCGAAGTTACTGTCCTCATATCGGGCATTGAAACATCCCGATGATTCAGTCCAGGTGACAAGTGCGGAAGATGAGACTCCTGACAGGTTGGTCCCGGCCAGTTGGGTCGCCAGAGGTCTCATCATGAGCATACTATTGGGGACGCTGTTAGTATGGCTCGTGTTTGGTGAAGAAGGTATCAAAACGTGGGCGACATTGGTTGGCTTCGTGTTGGGTGGTTTGCTGAGTATATTAGGGTATGCATTTATAACCTACGACCTTATGATTCTAATATTCCAACTAGTGTCCGTGCGCTAGGAGAAACCGATCTTAATCCCGTCAGTGGCCTCGGAAAGATATCACAATTGTTCTTTGCCTGGATACAGCCTGGTAACGTCGTGGCCAACATCATAGCTGGTGGGGTGGCCGAAGCGGGAGCTCAACAGTGGATCACGTTTTTTATTCCAATCGCTCCATTTCTCATAGAATTTTAGGGCGGGTGACCTCATGCAAGACCTGAAAGCCGGGCATTTGTTGCATGCCTCCCCAAAAGCACAATTCTACGGCCAGCTCATTGGTTCCTCTTTATCAATCATTGTTTCCGCCACTGCCTTCAACCTCTATCAGAGAGCCTACACGATTCCGGGGCCTTCTTTCCCAGCACCGACAGCATATGTCTGGTTAAGTCTAGCTCGTTTATTACGTTGGTGTCGCGTTCGGTTCATGTTCATGTACTGATGTCCTATGCGGCAGGGGATGGCCAACTGCCAGATAAAACGGGTTTATTCATGCTTGTTTTTGCATTATTGTTCGCGGTTACTGCAGGCATCAAAGTCATAGCAATTCGCCGTGGCCACCCTTACGCCAGGTGGATACCGTCTGGAGTCGCGTTCGCAATAGGTTTCCTGAATACGCCGTCGTTTTCCATTGCGCGGCTGATTGGCGGACTGGTCGGGTACTGGTACCATCGGCGGAAGGGCACGACCAGCGGAGGGGACATTCGGCTTATTGTCATTGCGAGTGGCTTCGTTCTGGGAGAGGGAGTAGTGAGCGTCCTTACACTTATTTTGCGGACTCTGGGAATTGGTGTAATCAGTTGCTGGGGTTGCGGTGGGGGAATATGTCCTGGTTGCCCTGCCTGAGCTGGCATGCGTAGTAGTAGATTTCCCCTCTGTTCTTAGATCTTAGTCACGGGTATGCAGAAGGAACACGTGGCAGAGCGACGTAGCGTACGCTCCCCACCAACCACCCGTCGCAACTTAGTCGTGTGCGACCATCATCGAAGCGCCCGTTTGTCTTGCCAGCGACGCAAGTGTGCGCTTGAGCGTTATTCTGTACATACATAATGTCCCGAATAGCCCTCGACAAAATCCCGGCTCTCACGTTTTATCGGGATGCATTGACAAAGGCCAGGAGGACGTCTCCGATACCTCAGCTGGTCTGCGTCGGAAAACCTTGCAAGCTTTACCAGCCAGAGGTCGTGCGATGTGCAAACCTCGGAGGGTCTGGCGTCGACGTTGACTGGAAGGTGAGTGGCCTCGGTAAACAGGACTGGGCGAGCTCACGCCGTTAGATTCACGATTGCAGTGCGAAGCCGACCTGCCATCTTCCTTACGTTTCGGCAAGGTGGAGGTGTCTTGTGAAGGATGGAGTGGCCCGGGCGACCCATACGTGATGAAGGGTAAGTCGGTCCGTCAGTACTTACCAGTCAGTAATATCTGATCGCTAACGGCAATTATTTAATGATTCCGTAGGGTCATGTTCGTTGGACTATCAACTCGTTGAATTGCCGGGCTCTCTTCGCGACAATGCCGGGTCCTCCATGTTCGGTGGTGTAACCCGTTTCTTCCGAGGTTTGATATGCCTTACTCGTTACCTCACCTGGAGGGGCTAAGTCAACTTCGAAGATCTGGATGCGTCTGGCATGGTATTCATGGCTGTCTGGTTGGTGGTCCTAGCATTACTTGCCTACAGCTTCATCAGCTCCTGCCTACGTCGGAATTACCCATCAACCGGTAACACGCGACGCGTCAATCCCCCCTCGTACCCCGCAGGCGGGGGTGGAAACGGCGGCGGCGGCAGCGGCTCGTTCCCCTTCGCTCCTTCAAGTCCACCTCCGCCTTACAGCAAGGATCCCCCGTCGAGCTCTAGCGATGGACAATGGCGCCCAGGGTTCTGGAGTGGCGCAGCTCTGGGTGCTCTCGCCCAACATTTATGGAATGGTAGACAATCGCCTCCTAGGGCTTACGATTGGGAGCGTGAACGAACGGGATCGTTCTACCCAACCGCTAGACGTAGACCAACGCCAAACTTCAACAGCTATGAAGATAGAGGCGAGGGTCCTTCGAACCTCGGTGCGATGAGGACAAGCACAGGTTACGGAGGATCTCGATCAAGATGATATTGGTAATTTGAGCATCACTGTTTGATTGTTGTACCAGTTGTGTTTCCCGCTTCACCACCGAACTCGACGTTTATTTCCACCATCCACAATGATATTGAAAAGTACAGGTTATTTAGTAGTGGTACAAATTGTCAGTGCACATAACCGGACGGTAGATATCACACAAGATTACATGCAGCCTTGGTATTACTTAGTCTAAGGATTGTGGTCAACTTACATCTGCGTTCTCCATGCTCTGCACCCTTACAAGCGAGAGCCAGACGGCCCAGCCTGACTGAACCCGCTGTAGTGCGACGTTACTCCAAAGGTATTGTCGGTTGCGCCATATAGAGGACTTGCAGCTCCACCTCGCAGGTCTTTGCTGATACGAGATCGGCCTCTGTTTTCCTCTGCGCACCATCGTCTAGCCTTCTTCGAAGTAAGGTGAGCAGGAGCCTGCGCGGTAGTAGTCTTCCTTCGTTTAGCGACACGGCCAGGTGTCTGGATGAAGAACGTAAGAATGATGGAAAGTAGGATGAGCCCTGCAGCAACCACGAAGATAGCTCTGGGGAACGAGGCAACCGTGGTGCCGTAAACTAAGCCAAAAAGCATGGGCTAAACAAATATCAGTGGAAATTCAAACCAGTTGAAGAAAAGACCATACACCAAGGATGGTCGAGCCGGCTGCCTGCAAAACAGCAAGAGCCCCAAGAAGTTTACCGGGCTCGGATATCGCATCGTAGTCACTGGAAGTGGCACCCGAGACTGCGTGAATGCGGGCTGCCTCTTTCTCAGCCAGAGCACGTCCGTGGAGCGTGCTAAGCGCAAAGCTTTGGACAGCAGGCAAGACACCAGCACCGGCGCATGCAAGAGACGTGGCACCAACGAAAAAGAATTCCGACCACCACGTAGAAGAACGTCCATCCGAAGGAAGGGGCGCGAGGACGACTGCTGCATGTGAGAAGAACTCCGCAATCATCGAGCAACGCAACACGACGAGATCAAAACGCATCTCCGCAAAGAGCTGAGGCATCGTCGGAGCAGGCTTTCCGTTCGGTTTACCCGGTGGAAGTACAGCAGCTGCGATGGCAGAACGAACGGGCTTGAAAGTGACTAAAAGGACTGTCGAACAAGTTGTAAGTTTGGGGAGATTGGATATCATGGAACTTACACGGCAAGAGGAGAAGGAGATAACAAGCACGAACGGCACCCTGGAATGAGATGTAGTAGCTCAATTGCTCTGCAGACCAATCATATATATGCTCCGCATAGAGGTACTTGAGCTGGAAGAGCCCAGAAGCGAGCATGTGAAGTGCCACAGCAATCGCAACTAAGGTAAGACTCCAGTCTTTACGTCGGCGTATTCGGGCCTGTCCTTCGCCAGCAACCCTAACAGCAACGGGGACGTCGGATGGGAAGAAGACAGCAAGCGGAGAGAACAAGCTTTTCAAAATGCCCGAGGCGACATTTCCCTCACCTAAAGGTAAAGCATTACAGAAATTTCTAGTCGAAATATACCACCTGCACTGACCATCGTTGCTGTTATCCTCGGAGGTCTCCACAGCACGGCTTTTGCCCTTCCGGTTCGCTGCCCGACGAGAAGCCGGAAGAGATTCTGGGATGACGAAGGACACCAGAAGAAAGGTGAACAATGAACACGTGATCGATACCCAGAAAACAGAGTTCACGCTTTGCAACGGATGGCCGCCTAACCACAACAGTAAGTTGGCGGTAGGATATTTGCGCAGTGGCTTACTTGTACCGACTCTCAAGAAATAAATTGGGTTCCTGATAAGCCATGCCCCGAGGATCGGCCCAAGAGCAAGCCCGATAAACAATACCCCACTGAAACGTGCAAAGATTGTTGCACGAGAACCCGAAGACGTGCAATCGGTGATATAGGCTGACTGAGCACTTGTCAGAGCGGACCATCCGCCAAGCAAGCCCTCTATGACCGGTGCAAGGACCAGGAGTTTGTGCGAATGGCCAGCCAAGGGGTTGTTTGGTGTGACAACAAGAATAAATATGAGATCACTGCATTAACCAAATAATCAGTGACCCTAGAGTAGTGTCCAATTACGGAAGCCATCCTACGTCATGAAGAGGCCGAAAGAAGCGATCCCGAGTACACGGGTACGACCGTGTCTCTCCCCAAAATGACCCCACCAGCCAGTGGTGAGCGCTGAGAGTGCGCCCATGATGGTTGTCATGATAGTCTGAAGTCGGGCTGCCCTGGCCTGCACAGCAGGATCTGAGACGCACTTGTTGTCAGGTATAACCCGTGGATCGTCGCCCTCGTGTACGCCATCGCCCTTGGACTCCTTCAAGAGCGATACTGTGGATGAGGGTGGGAAGAACAAAGAGATAGAAGGTTGTGTCTGTACACTAGGTGCATGGTAGACAGAACGAAGGCCTAATGTGGAGTTGTCGATGGCGACGAACGTATGCCTGTAGGGGTCACGTAGTTGGTTGCATGACAATTCAGTGAACACCTCCACGCGCGACGCCAGCGTCATTCCGCGCTATATGGGTATAATGAGTTGCTTAAGCTGCAGCAAGACAGGAGACGGCAACTACCGTGAGGGACGTGGCTAGAGCGAATGGGACGAGCCTTGTAGACGATGGTGACGGTCAAGTACATGAAACATTTGGGATACATAGAACACACCATAAAGGTCTTGCACGGTAGAAAGGTTTCTTTACTTTCTTGGGAGCAACCAGATGGTCCCGTTCCGTGGGCAAGGTCTGCTCCGAATTGGAGGGTTGGTCGAAGATATTCTCGACTGGTGGTCTACAGTGAGACGGAGAGTTGAAAGCAGTGTTCTCTGTGGATATGATAGGGTCTATGATGATCCTGTCCAACGACATTGTTCAATGAAGTCGCTCAGGAGCAGGAGGCAAAGGAGTGACGCAGGGGGCGGGTGCAGACTCCGTGCCAAGAAGCGATCACACGATTTTATAAAACTAAGGGGACACGCTGCACACGCACCTGCCTGACTAAAATAGAGGGGTGAATTCGACAACGGGCCCATCCTGAAAAAGACTAATCTTAAGAGCCACCGCTCCTCTCTGGCATGGCAGTTCAGGACAGCTATCAGTCACAGTCTAAGTGGTTCGTTGTATCGGTGAGGCAGCGGTGTGATTATGTAATTCATTCATTATCTACTCGTGAGTCAGTTCCGAGTGAGATGGTCCCAAGACGACTTTTTCAGACTCCATCATGACGACAAATGTGAGAGATACCGTCTCCAGACTGATACCTGACCCGGGGAAATCTGCCATGTATGGCGTCTCTCGCCTTTCTCTATTCCCCGATTTGCGGGGCAGTTCGCTGACACGCGGCTCGTTTAGATTACCAAAGGATGGGGAGACAAACATCCTGATCACATCTGCCTTGCCTTACTGCAACAATGTGCCTCACCTAGGTACGCCACCCACTTTGCACCCCACGCGATCTGCCTTCATCAACGCCCTCTCGAGGAAATATCATCGGCAGTGTACTCAGTGCCGATGTCTTCAGTCGGTATGTCGCCACGGACCATCTTTTCTTCTTTCGGTGCACTGATGATATCCCGTGCTACAGATACAATAGTACGTTTCAGTTGCCCATTGGCTGATAAAGGGCGCATCTGATACGAGCCATTTAGGAGCGCGAAACCGCAGGACAGTCTACATCTGTGGCACTGACGAGTACGGCACCGCATCGGAAACCGCGGCTCTCAAAGAACGCGTTACCCCGAGGGAACTATGTGATAAGTATCATACCATACATAAAGAAACATACGAGTGGTTCGATATCGGGTCTGTCACTTCCCCGCGGGCTCTTTCCGGAGATTCACTGATCGCATGTCCACAGTTTCGACCTCTTTGGACGTACTTCTACTCCTTATCACACCGAGTAAGTCACTGTGTCAAATGGTCACCGGTACTGCCGCCTTATATGCCCCGAGGATTTGCCAATCTGTATACCTCAACCTTGGAAAGAACGGTTACCTAGAGAAACAAGTTAAAGAACAGACGTACTGTGATAGTTGTGCCAAGTAAGTAACGTGTCTTTATTCCCTCCTTCCTTCCTTCACAAGTTGCTCGTCAGGTTCTTGGCCGATCGATATGTAGAGGGAATATGTCCACACTGTGGTTTTCCTGTGAGAACGAGCGCAGTCCACCCCCGTTGGCATGTCTGACAGCGCAAGTAGGATGCTAGAGGGGATCAGTGCGATGGTTGTAGTCGCACGCTCGATGCCATCGACCTTATAGAGTCGCGTTGCTTGCTCGACAAGTCTCACAAGGTCGTGACACGATCTTCGTCTCATATGTATTTCAAGCTTGATGCCATCCAACCTCGACTGGAAGAGTGGATCAAGGAATCATATAGAAAAGGGAAATGGTCACCCAATGCCACGATCAATACGGAGGGAGAGATCGTCGATGCACGAATCAGGAGCGGTTTGCATCCGACACCGGTTACACGAGACCTCACATGGGGTGTGCCAATCCCTCCCCTAGGTCGTGAGGATGACAAGGAGATGGACGGCAAGGTCCTCTGTAAGTCACTACCCCTTCCGCACCGCTGTGTAATGATTTTGATTCCTATTTCAAGATGTCTGGGTTAGTCTATGACACATGTATTTTTGGCCACCCTTGCTTATTCCTCAGTTTGATGCTGTGAACGGCTACGCGAGCATTACCGCTAACTACACACCCGAATGGCAGCAATGGTGGCTTAACCCAGAGAACGTCAAGCTATACCAGTTCATGGGCAAGGATAACGTATATTTCCATACCATCTACTTCCCTGGCATGCTTCTAGCCGATGGCAGAAATTGGACCACGCTCCACCATGTTTCGACTACAGGTACGTTTTGCGATGACTTGCCTCTTCGCATTTGTTGATGCGCGTTCTGCGGCAGAATATCTGAACTATGAAGGTGGAAAGTTCTCCAAAAGCAAGAATCGCGGTGTATTTGGCCCCCAAGCAAGGGAGACTGGCATCCCAGCATCCGTTTGGCGGTATTACCTTCTTGCTACACGTCCGGAAACACAGGACGCCATGTTTTCCTGGGCAGACTGCGTGTGTTTGATACACTCCATTCTTCTCGCTTGTCTGATCCTCTTTTGTCCCTAGATTGCTGCAAATAATAATGTTTTGCTAAAGAAGTCAGCACTCTACCCTGCTCAATGTTATCTGTACTCACCGGTTCGTCAGCTTCGGAAACTTCGTCAACCGAGCTCTCAAGTTCGTATCGTCGCAATACAACGGCATCATCCCTGAGAGTGGCGATGAGCCTGGACCCCTCACTCCAAACGATCCCCCTGACGGCGAGTTTATCAATGAAGTAAACACCCTTCTCAGAGACTATGTCGATGCGCTAGAGAGCGTCAAAATCCGTCTCGGCTTACAAACCGTCATGCTCGTCTCGAATCGTGGAAACGGATACTTGCAAGCGGCAGGGCTCAGCAAGACGCTTTTGGTGGAGAGCCCTCAGCGTTGCGCGCAGGTCGTTTCGCGTGCCGTGAATCTCATCTATGTGCTGTCGGCGTTGATATATCCGTACATGCCCAGTACGTCAGAAGCCATCTTGGAGCAGCTCAATGCGCCGCCACGTGTCATTCCTGAAGTGTTCTGCACGGATATATTGGGTGGACATCACATCGGAAGACCGGATCATTTATTCAAACCCATAGATGAGAAGATGGAGGCAGTGTGGAAGGCGAAGTTTGAGGGCGTCGGGGGAGTGAGTCAGGAGGCTCCTGTACCTAAGCGGAAGGCCAAAAAGACAGCGGCGGACAATATAAGAACGAACGATGCAAAGGAGAATGGACCAAAGTCAGAGGAAGCCCTCGCCTTGGAAGCCAGGATCCTCGAGCATGGTCAGTACGTGCGTTCGTTGAAGGAGAAGAAGGAAGCAAAGGAGGTAATCGACGCTGCGGTTGTTGAGTTGAAGAAACTTAAAACGGAGTTGGCTGTTTTGGAGAAGACCTGAAGCGTGGATGGTTGAAACTTTCTTGTAGCTCACGTCTACTTGTGCTCTACAATGCGCAATGAAAGTTGCGAAGGTGCCATTTCGTATCTCCGGTGGGCACCACTGGTACGTGTCGACACAAAGACAGTATTGTCAGGCGATATTATTGGTACGTGTGGGTCCACGATCGATAAGTAGTATTGGCCCGGCCGTTACACGGTATGTAGTAGCTTGTGCGCTTTACGTTGTGCTCTTGCAGATAGCTTGGACGTGGCTGAAGACTGTCAAGAGGTGCTGGTCAGAGGCACGTCCACTGCAAGAGTATGAATGATAACGGTAGTCGAATTTCGTCTGCTCCAAGTCTAACATGTGGCTATCTTGGAAGTGGCCAAGACGTAAGTACCCTTTGCACATGGGCAGTGACTAGTGACTCGGGAAGTTTGAAAGTATGTAGCTGCCTGCATGGATTGAGAATTCTGCAATGAAAACGTTGTTTCCAGATCGCCGGTACGTTCGAGTCGTGTTCATGCCCGGAGGCGACCACGAGGCAACCTCATTATTCACCCCAGTACCATCACAACAAACGTGTCGCCCATGGCAGCCCTCTGCCAATGTTCTCGTAAAATGGTGGTTCCTGTACATATCGTATGTATGGTGGCGGGCAAATGCCTCAAGTTGCTGTAGACCTGCTCGGAATGTTCTGCAGTGACGTTGAGTTCTGTTTCACCGATGAAGTAACGACTGGCACGATCATGTCAGTTCCGTATCCGCTGCTTTTAGAGCAGCCTCGTGTTCCATGGCAGGCTTCTCAGTTCTTGTCTCTGATAATGATCTGGGGCACCTGCCGCTAATGCTTAGCCAGTCCTTCCTGTTTTCATCAGCTTCCCTCCATTCTGCGGTGACCGGGTGTACTGCCTCCGACGAGTTGTGGACTAGCGCTACCCGTTAAATTCACCTTGATACCTCCTCATCATGGCTGAATGGAGCAGGGGCCAGAGGTATACTAATGGTGCTCACGATGCTAAAATCGACCTCTCCGCCGGTCAGTACACGTCGTTTAAACTACCAGAACTCGTCACTTTTGCTGAATCTGATCTTCTCTCAGTCCACCATAAGATAATGCCAGTAACCGGTGACGAGCAGCGTAACCTTCCTTCACTTGATCAGCTCTGGGATCAAATACGAAAGAGGAAGGAACGTCAGGAAGCTAAACGTCCTACGAAGGTGAAGTCTCTCGAGACGGCACCTGCCGCCCCCAGTGGCGTCTCTCGTTCACCCCCAGATCAGAGTGCAATGCAGAGGAAGGTTACGCCTCCCCAGTTAAAGAGGAAAAAGTCCATGTGAGCCATGTTTTTTTTTCTGCCGTCGAGTGCAACCATCACCCATGCTCACTTTTCCATAGTGTCTCCTACCGTGAATCCCACGACGGTCGTACTGTACGTATTCGGCGCTCCCATACTCGCCCCCACCCTTACCCCCCTACGTACAGAAAACGGCCATATTCGATTTACCCGGTGTGAAGAAACACCATATGCATATTAGCTTCCGGTCAGACCAATGCGTGACGGTCGAGTGGACAACTGTCAAAATCACGGAAACAGAAGAGGGTGGGCGGCTTGTGAGAGAACGCAAGGAAAAGATATATACGCGGACCATACCTGTACCCCAAGGAACAAAGGTAGGTATCCACGTTCGCCTGATATCGCGCCCTGATTTGCTTTTCATTCAGTTTGAGGAGATTTGTGCAACGATGGATAATTCCCGTCTAATCTTGACCTACCCAAACATGAGGACTGTACGCGTCGAGCGTCGAAAATACGAGTTTGGGCATGGTGAACCACGTCGCATTGAGCCGACTGAAGTTGAGTCCACAGACGTCTACGAATACTAGATGCAAGACACAACCATGTTTTTCTGCATATGTCTGGTGACATTTTCTTTTTGATCTATCGTTGCTTTCGCTCCTGACTATTCCATTGTACGTTTGTCGCTCCCCGGAGATGGTCGATATGTACTACGGCTCACCACGGCCCATGTTGCCATGTATATGCCTGTGCTATAATTCCCATACCCATTCTTGTCTTGGAGAAAAGCGACCATGAAACTTGTTGCACCTGCATCTCTGTGGGTTCACGTGTGAATACAAGCCCCACGAGACAAGTAAACCCCTCAGGGACGGCATGCTCGTGGAAGAAGCTAAGGTCACGGGATGAAGGAGCGCGCAAACAATCGCCAACCTTATCTGACGACCCACGTTGATTTAGATTCGGCAAGGGACGCATGAACGACCCAACTCGTTCCCCGCAACGAGTGGCAGCTGGCCTGTGCGATACGTTACATGTCATCAACGCTCCATTCATAGCTTGCCGTCGCCACCCGTTGTCTTTCATTTTGCCGCTGGAACAGCTTCTTCTCGAAACCATTGCTGCGGTCTGTCAAACGAAGGGCGTCATTATCCGGGTGATTACCCAAAAAAAAAGGACACACCAACGCCATCCCATCTATATCCAGGTTTGATTCCGAAACGGTTAGGAGGCGGAGGTGGCCCAGTATATTCCGGTTTACGGGGACCTTTGCTTTTCTTTTTCTGTAACCACTCGTGTTAGGAGGACGCGACGCGGCACTCGCAAGGAACTTACCGTGAGGAATGCAGCAGCAGGGTCGTTCCATCGTTGTTCCTCCATGCGCTCCTCGTTCAGTTCCTTATCGTCTGCATATCGGGAGAATGGTAGGGATTTGTTCTTCTCTAGTTGTAATCTCCGTTTCTCTTCTTCCTCTCGTTGTACCAAGCCCCTCCCCCATTCCAACTTTTCAGCTTCTTTCTCCTCTCTTTCCCTCTTCTTCCTCGCGGCCTCGGCGCGGGCGACTTTCATATCGATCTTCTTACCAGATGCATCACGGTACACTGTCTCTTGAGCGGCCTCCATGTCCTCCTTGGACATTTCCTCTGTTTTGATGTCAGCCTTGGGTAGTGCATGTCGTAGTTGATCCGAGGTTAGTAGACCGCCCTTGAAAGGCTGAGAAGTATTCTCCGACACGACAACGGGTTGTTCGTCTGCTGGAATTGGGGGACTCTCCTCCTTCTCGCCCTCCCGCACCGTCGTCCAACCCGACTCTCGATTACTTTGCCGCTTTTTGAAGCTCCCATCACTTGCTACTACTGCTTCTGCCACGTCTAGTTCTTCGTCTTGTTCCCGCCGGGCCCGCTCGTCTCCGAAACCGGCATCCTCATCAATGAACGCAGACGGACCGCCATTGGGTGCATTTGAGTCGGCTTTGCGTTTCTTCTTTGTTTTCTTGGGACCTGCGCGAGAGAGGATAGCCTCCGCTTTGGCACCTGACATGTACTTCTCTGCCAGATAGGCTTGCATGACGAACAAAAATGCTTGTGGTACGCAACTGAAGCTGTAGTCTAAGCGGTGTTACGAGTACATGAAGGTCGCCGGAATGACTAAGCATGATCCTTGACACCGCCCCGAAGACGGAAGCAGAGCTTGGTGGAGATGCTAACTGACAGAGTATGTATGTATTCACCATTCGCGAGGACACAAATCAAGTTGGCGGGTCACTGATCGAGCTCTTTCTACGAAGGAGGCCAAGAGGTTGGAGAAAGTCTTCAATGGCTTTCTCCGTTTCGAATCGTGATCGTTTTCGTCAGTGACGCGGTCAGTAGTGAACTCCTGGGGAGGGCTCGGAGAGCCCGCAATTGATGTGGACTGGTTTGGCAACACGCTCTGCGCACTGACGCTTGATATTTCGGGCTCTCTATGTATTGGTTCAATTGAATTTGTTGGCTTATCAGTTCTTTGCTTGGTACTTGAACAAGGCGTTTTGTTGCACGCTCGGGACACACGCGAGTGCCTGCAACGACAACGATGAAGTTCACAAGATCACATGTGTCCACACTTACGAGAACAATGCGGAGTACGCAGCTTCGGCTTCTCTGACGGGGACCAAAACTAGAGGCGGGTGTCCACTGCGAGGCCTTTCCGAGTGACTGGATCTGCGTGCGCGAGGTTTGCACGGACGTACACCGATGTTCCGTGGCTCACGCCACGTAGTTGTTTGCGGGCCATCTTCGTTTCGGGAATCCAGTGAGTCGGCGATAGTATCGTCATCCTCTGTTACCCTCCGCTGCAGACTGTCGAACTTGTTCATGGTCACGAAAGTCAACGGGCGACAATTTCTTCGGAGAACATTGGGATCTTGTATAGCCTCCGATGGATCTCCGTGAGTTGAGATGACAGCTCGCGATAAGGCCTCCGCCAGCCGGGTTCTCCTTCGTATCTTAGTCCCACGTACAGCGACCTTCGCCTTCACTGGCGCCTTCAATCTACGTCCTCTCTTGGCTTTGTATGTGGTCCGGATCGACCCAGAAGTCTTTTTATCGGTGTGTATCGTCGCGCGTCTCGTCTTCTTCTGATTTGAATACGTCTTCCGAGCTGATCTGCATAAGAAGCCCTCGACTGTGAGATCTGCCTGGTCTGATTGCACGTCTGGCGTTGGCGACGTTGGCTCGGGTAAAACAGCAATGTCTGGCACCATGTTCATGGTCGGGGGCTGGCAGATCACTTCGACGTCGACTGCTGGCTGGGGAGGGCCGGTGCTCGTTACCAGATCTTGAGGGTCCAACTTGAAGTCTATCTGCAGCCTCCTCCTCCTCCTCTTAATCTGTTTGAAGTGGATAGATGGACGCATATAAACACGAATGCTATCGGAGCAGGAGTGCTCACCACGAACTCGGTCTCCATATTGCTTAGTTTTGAGAGACGCGGGCTTGAGGTTTCAAAGTTGTGTAAATGCTGCTTGCTCAGATGAGGTTGCAAGCCCAGTGAAAACTGGACATCACCAAATGTGACGAGGGCTGCCGCATTCTGAATTTCCTTTTTTGTGATATTAGGAATTATTATCATTTGTTACCCAAAACGATAATGTAACGCTTTCACAATGCAAAGCACGCACTGCGTTGCAACGATGCGATGGTCGACACTACGAAAGCGAAGCAAGGCATTGGCTTCGCACACGTGCAAAGCTTTGCTTTGCGTTTGCGACAGTATTTCTATGCTGACTAAGTACGAGTGTTTGAGCGTTAGAGGTATCCCGTTATGGCTTCTGCCCTCGCCCACCATCTATTAGTACCCGCTTCGCCTGACGTGTCTTCGGGCGTCCATTCAGACCGTGGTCACCGAGTCCATGACACCTTCTAACACATTTAAATGGGGATTATGGGCTTCCGAAGTGAGGTTTCGTGCAGATTCGAGCTCGTCTCTACTAATTTCTTCATTTCACAGCGCATACAATCACGAAATGAACAGGTCCGAGTATGACAGAAGTCCTGGGTGTATGTCCTCTTCGGAACCTTGTTCTGGTGCCATGATTTACGAGCACGATCTGAATCCAGAGCTATTGATCATACCCTCACGTGGATCCAACGTACCTCGAGCGTAAGTGCTTAGTATCTATGCACGCCTAAACCATGTAATTCCCAACGAGGTCATTTCTCAGGAGGTCTATGGCTCCTGGAATGGCTATGCAACTGACCAGGTCTCTACATCCCAGTGTTCGTATCTGGAGCTCAGCTGGTCGTTCTCTCCAAACATTTTGGCGTTGAGTCACTCTGGTAGCCTTTCTTCCCATTTGACCCCTCGGCGAGCAACGGTTTCAGTGCATGTCCAAACTCTGCACAACAAAAGGTAAGTATAATTATCCCCTAAGATGTTCAGTGGCTCAGAGTAGGTAGGTGCACGACGACGAGGCCACAGTGCTCATAAGTTTTATTATAGGTAGTGCGCTGGGTCTTAACACTTGGATAGGTCACAAGTAATAGTTGGGACATACTATATCTGCGATGGCGCCCTCTACCAAACTCGATATTCCCCTCGCACAACCGCATCATTCATTCGGACGCTATCATACCTTCCCGGTCGGATTCCACGACATTCGCTTACTACCAATACCCAGCACTGCGATACTCGTTTAGGACTTCATTTGGACATCTAAGATGCATATTCTCTGTTTACTGTTTCATCAACTTGTACCATTGATTTCCGGCTTGGATTAGAGCATGCCAGTAGGGGGCTGGCGCGAGCTACTAGCCCAGTACTAGCTAACCGGTATGGTACTATTAGTGGAATGTAATGAGATTTCATCGCAACAGAGCGTATTTTGTGAAATGCGTAACGCTCGCAAAGATCACATATTGCCACAACTGATAATATTGTATGATAAAGGCGTCTAGTAGAAGTATATCAGTGGATATGATATTTTATGCTTTGCACAAAATTTTAACATAGCGTCACACGGGACTCTGCCCCGAAATATCGCAAATATGATATTTTGAAAGGTTTCATAGGGAAATATGACAGTATATATCTTGCATTCACAGCCACCCTCAAACTCATATTTCGTCACACTGGGTCACGCCCGGTAATGTCCAGTTTTCACTGGGTTGCAAGAGTGACAGCTGGTGATGTACCGGTAACTGTCACTCCGTACATGGTGTAATTAGTGACGGCCTGCAACCTCCTAAGGGTAAACACTGGCTGCTGTGGACTTTGCTCCTTCAGCATGGACATAGCCTGTCTCACATCCTGTTCCTGGGATGATAGGAAACTTCATTTCATTTCATTTTGAATGAGACGTGTACACTAGAACCCACTCGTCCGCCAGAAGTCGCAAGGGTAAGAAGGCGTTACATTCGTTACCAATGGTCCGTACGGGGGAAGCTCCGCCGTAGCTCACCAACCATACACTCACACTTTCGGCTCGTCTTCGTATTGTTCTGGACTGCCCTTGTCCCCACCCTCGGCATAGGCGGCAAGGCCTATGCGGTTGGCGATCTCCGCCTGGCGCTCTTGGTCTGCAACGCCAAGACCCTCGCGATCGCCAAATACTGCGTCCATCTCTTCGAGGGTCAGCCCCTTTGTCTCGGGAACCTACATGCTGTCAGAAACGCCGCCGTATAACAGATAGTACTAGGAGGTATGCACTCACAAATAGCAGGACGAAGATTCCACCCATAAGAGAGAAGGCCTATTTATCGGAATCGGTAAGCGTGCAGCGGAAATACCTGTCGAACAAACACCGGCTTACCCCGAAGAAGACGAAAGTACCAAAGCCTAGATGGGTCATCATGGTCGGCGTAACTTCGCCCACGATAAAGTTGTTCATCTATCGCAAGCGTCATTAAGCAGCGTTGTCATGCTGATATAGACAAGGAAGCATACCCAGTTCGAGGAAGCGGCGATTGAGAGACCCTTCCCACGGATACTCAGTGGCCAGATCTCGGCGACGAGGATCCAACAGCACGGTCCCCAACTGTAGCCGAACGCTGCGGACAAGGCGTAAATAAGTCCCATGACGCGTGCCCACCTCACTCACCGATAGAGAAGATCCAAACGAATACACACGCGACCCAACCAGCAGCTTTGAACGAGATGTCAGTCTCTGGCTATATAGGAAGCATTCGTGTCCGTACTTGTGTGACTGCGAAATGGGGTTAGGAACAGTGGTCTGGCGTGCAAATAACACGCATCGACTTACCTGCCCCATGAATTGTGGTATAATCCTGTGAGTACGGCAACAATGAGGTGGCAACTGGGGTGCAGCCATTTCAGTGCTGCTCATCGCTCCCAAATTAATAACTCACGCGGCCATGATGAAGGCGCCAGATACGAGAACAGGTTTGCGGCCAACTTTGTCAACGTAGAGCACGGCGGGGATAGTGGCAAGGAACATCCTGGAGGCAATGTTAGGCTTTACGGTGACCACCGCCGCGGTTGCTGCACTTACACGATGCCCACTACACCTGTTGCAAGAAGGTTCGTCGTGTTGCCGGTCAACCCAAGGTCGGTGAAGATGCTAGGAGCGTAGTACAATATAGCGTTTACACCCGTCCATTGCTGGAAAAACATCGTCCTTCGAAGGAGTAAAATCATGCGCAATGATCTGGAACAATGTGAACTTACAAGGACCCGATGAGGACCCTGCGGAACAGCGTAGGAGTTCGGAGTAAACTCAAATAATCATAAACCCCAAGGAGGAAGTTAGAGCGGGACGTTCCATCTTGGTACTGGGGGAATTTGAGAGCGCTGGTCTCCTTCTCGAAGAGGTACTGAGCTTTGATTTCCCTGTCCCGCCTAAGTATAAAGATGGTTACCAGAAAAACGAAGTACTCACAAGAATTCGATTTGAACGAGATCAGAGTCTGGTGGAAGGCCACGAGTCCTACTCAAGACTTGCAGTGCCTCGTCGTCCCTTTGTTGATTGACGAGCCATCTGATGGGGGCCACGATATCAACAATGATCGCACACGTCAGATCAGGGGGAGATCGCACCTCGGAGAAAAGGGCATGAACAGGATGCCAGTCCCGAGGATAAGAGCGGGGACAAGTTGCAGAGCAAGAGGGATCCGCCACGCAGCTTCGCTTTGAGAGGCTCCGGTTCCTCCGATGTAATTTGTGCCGTAATCGATCCAGAAGGACACCATTATACCGAAAGTAATGGCAAGTTGTTGAAGAGCAACAAGACTTCCTCGGACCTCGGGGGGCGCAAGTTCGGCGCTGACGGGAGAGATCGATGAGATATGACGTGCGATGGAAGAAGAATACAACTTACTTGTAAAGCGGAACTGCCATGCTAAGGGAACCAACACCCATACCCGTGATGAACCGCCCTGGTATGACGCGCTGAGGTGACAACAATGATGAATGACGCGAGAGGACCCACCTCCATAGATCGAAGAGGGTTGGTACGCCGAAGTCTGGACGACCACACCAATACAAAAGATGATCACGGCTGTATCGATCATCAAGACCAGCAAACGGATATTGGAATTTGAACCACTCACCCAGCACGATTGTGTATTTGCGAGAAAGCTTGTCCGCAAGGTAACCCGTGCAGAGAACTCCGAACCATGCACCCAATTCAAGGATAGCAACCAACCATCCCTTGGTGCCACTGTTGTCGACAGCGGAAGCCATTCTACTTTCAAATGACTTCATGCTAATGAGACGTGAGCGTCGTAGCGAGAACGCATCAGTTGGGACCAACCTTAGCACGCCCGAGAAAACGCCCTGATTGCAATGATAGTGAGCACATGAGCGGTCAGTACACGGGATATGTAGCGTACCTGGTTATAGCCTATGGGAGAGAGTAACCGTGTGAGAGCATGCGAAAGGGTGACAAGGAAAGAAACATTGACCATAAAGGCTATTATTTCCGAAGGGTCAGTCTAGAGAAGGCGCAGAGATATGCACACGTACAGTCCACCAAGGGAGGCGAAAATGGTGATTAAGAAGACTCTTCGATTGTGAACAAGGCCAACCTGGGATGCAAACTATTAGGGGAGGGTGTTGGACGAGCAAGAAGAACGCAGTACGTGCCCAACCAGATTTTCCAGCGAGGGCTCTGCGCCGGTCCAAAGCGAAGTCTACGCCTCCTGCCATGGTTTTTGAGAGGAAAAGCACAAACGGAGGGATGTGATGCGGGCTTGACGCGCTTTTTATACGTAGCCGGTTATGCTAAACTCTTCCTTCCCAAACGGGTCAGATCGGGTCGATATCCAACAACGGATCTACGATATTCCCAGTGGTTCACACCGAAATATTACTCTTGCCAGAAGATCAAGACGACCACGACAAAAAAAAGACACGCGACGAGAGGAAACGAGAGAGCGTTCTGTTAGAATTAAGGCAGTGTTGTTGGGCCATCAACGGCATTCCGCCCATGTGCTGCAAAACGTTCCCGTTCCGTGTTCTTCCCAACTTCAGCTGGCAGCACATGTCCAACTGTGTCCACGTTGACTTTGATGGGGTCACGAGGAATAGGCGGCTAAATAATAGCCGTGGCAGTGCTGCGGGTGCTATACTGACCCTGTCACATGCGGGGCGCCTTCTAAGTTGACACTTGGGTAAAGACAGCTAGTTCATCACACCGATCAGTCGCCTTTCAGTCCTCCTGTAGGTGCACGGCTCGTCAACTGGTCGGGAAGACTGTGGAGTCAGCGGATCAAACAAAAAAAGTTTCAAATGTGGCCCAGCAACTCCGGGAATCGCCAAGGCGGGACACCGTCGTGAGTGGTTATCGTGATAATGGGGAAGAAGTGACTGATGGTGAGGATACTGGGATCGAAAGTTACCCCAATTCGTGAGTGGCGCAGTGTCTCCGAACTCTACACTCACTTAGACAGCATTGCCAGCGGAAATTATCCCCCGTATGCCGGGCCACCTCCTTATTCTCAAATGCAATCTCAACCCCAACATTTCCCTTCGGGCGGCCAATCTGGCCCGATGCCCAGAGGGTTAGTGTCATATCTGCATTCTTGTCCACCGTCTCGCCTCTCAAATTACCAATCAGTTTCAGCGGACCGCCCCCTGTACCGAGAGACACACATCCCGGTCACAATCAGCAACAGTGGGGCGCGTATCCTGGCCAGCCCACCGGTGGTTACGTGCCTCCACCTCCTGGAAATTATCCACCACCCCTCGGTCCTCCAGGCAATTATCCCCCACCAGTGCCCCCAGGAAATTACCCGCCGCCGGCGGGCCCTCCAGGAAATTATCTGCAATCCCCCGGTCTTCCGACTAACTATCCTCCACCATCCGGTCCACCGGGAGCATATGGTCAACCCGCATACAACCCCCCACCTGGTCTACCAGGCGGATATGGATATGCTCCTGGCCCATCTCAACGGTGCGGAAGCTCAGATTGCTCTCCTTCTCACTGACGCGCGAATAGAAACCCTAGCTACACTCAAAGTCTATTACATCCTCTATTGTTGGAGGATCTGTGCTAATATCATGACAGGTGGGCCTCCCATGCCTCCGGCGCAGCATCAGTTCTACGGCCCTCAGATGCAAGGTCCAAACAACCAAGTACAACAACCATTCTTCCAATATTCGCAGTGCACGGGAAAGAAGAGAGCGCTTTGCGTATGTATCGAGTCTCTTCGTGTCTCGATCCTTCGTATAACCTCCCTGCAAATTCAGATTGGTATCAACTACTTCAATCAGTCCGCACAGCTGGCTGGCTGTATCAATGATGCGAACAACTTGAAGGCATTTCTCATGAGTAAGTCCAGGCAAATACTGTGGCCGACCAGCCCTAATGTCGTCCGTACAGGCCATTTTGGTTACAGAGAAGAGAACATAAGAGTACTAACAGATGATTCCCCCGACCCTCGCCGGTGGCCATCTAGGCGTAACATGGTGAGTTTCACACGACGCATAGCCTCCAGGCACCTTTATGCAGGTCATCGCCAGCTCGATCACATGCAATGGCTCGTCCACGATGCACAACCAAATGACTCGTTCTTCTTCCATTGTAAGTGCGACGGCTCCAGTGGTTCTTTTGTAATTAATCAAGCGGTTACGAGATTCTGGCCATGGCGGCCAGACTAAGGATCTCGACGGGGATGAAGAAGATGGCTACGATGAAGGTGAGTATAGATTGCGACCTACTGCCGAATCCGTATAATGATCCCTACGCGCAAAGTTATATACCCGGCTGATCACCAAACCGCCGGCCACATCGTAGACGATGTATGTCGTTTCTTCATGTCCCCGGACGTCTCTTACAGTCTCAGCTCATGCATGACATCATGGTGCGGCCCCTACCACCCGGTTGCCGCCTCACCGCCATTTTTGATGTATGTCTCCATTCACTGTTGCCTTCCCCTATGTGATGGCTTCACCTGCATTTAGTCCTGTCACTCCGGAACGGCTCTCGGTACGATTTACCCCTGTGTTTCAAGTAAATGGCTGACTATGTACCGCACTAGATCTTCCTTACGTGGTAAGCCCCTCAATGCAGACCTTTTTCCACATGTTGTTAAATCTTAATCCTCTTACAGTATAGCACAGAAGGTAAAATCAAGGAACCAAACATTGCCGCCGAAGCTGGCATGGGCATGCTGTCCGCCGTGACCTCCTATGCGCGTGGTGATGTTGGCGGCATATTCCGGTCTGTGACTGGCCTAATCAAGACCGCGTCGGGGAGTTCCAAAAAGGCCGAGCAATATGCGAGGGCAACCAAGACGAGCCCGGCCGATTGTGTGCGTGGAAGCGCGGGTTCTGCGCTCCAGATGTTCCTTGCGTGACGATGCTAAAAACTGCGACGTTGCAGATCTCGTTCAGTGGATGCAAAGACTCTCAGACCAGTGCAGACACGCAGATGGTGAACAAAGCCACAGGTGCTATGAGCTTTGTATGTTTCGACTCCCATTCCTCATAGCTCAGGCATTCACAACATTCATTTCTCACGCCGCCATTCGTCACACAGGCCTTCGTTCAAGCGATCAGTATGTTTACCATCGCATCAGCACCCGTCGCTTACACTCGGCTAACTACCACCATAGAGAGAAACCCACGACAGAGTTATCAACAACTGCTTGTATCCATCAGGTGAGAATGTGGGATAAATTTTACCCAGATCGTATTTGACATGCTGGCAGAGAAATCCTTCGCAACGGTGGGTATGGACAAAAACCGCAGGTACGTCAGGTGACCGCCGCCCATTCTCGGGTTCTAATTTTAACAAAATGGATTAGCTATCCTGTTCTCACCCCATGGTACGTCTCCTCATGGATGCAATGAGTACTGGGAACTGTGTTCACCCCACACGCGCGTTCACAGGATACGAATATTATGTTCATTGCTTGACTTACCATGATCTTCCGCATGCAATAAAATGCCAAATATAATCCTCGATGTGTAAAATACGTGCCGTCGAATGCAATGCGTCGTCTTCTAGTCTGTACCGACATAAAGTCGGAATAAAGTAAAGAGTTACCCGAGTAGAAAAGATGCCTTTAACACTCCACACTGACGATGCGTGCTCTTCCATCATCTCCATACTGAAGTGATGGTGAATGCTCATCGTTGGCACTCATAGCTTCCTCTAATTGAACACCCTCGTGTGGCACCAGAAATGACGCTTTATCGAGAACTAAAGCTGAAAGTCTGCGATGGTACACCTGCGTACCAGATGAGTTAGAAGCGAGAATGACACGCGTTACTCCACTTACGCAGCCGGAGTCCAGGCCAACTGACCATCTCTTCACGTCGAGGCCACGGGCTGCAATATGACCATACACTATCATGGATGGGAAGCAAGGTAAACGAGACTGCTTCACATCGCCCTCTCCAGTCGACATGGGGAACTGTAATCTCGTACTGGACAACTTATCGTCAGCGATACCCCCGCACCGGTCCATCACGTCGTTCCATAGTTCGGGCCAAGGAATTCCCTTCTTTCCCTTTGATACCGACCCGTCATCCGCGATACTCCGCATGTTCATCAGAACCCAGGGGTCTTTGTTCTGCGGAACGTCTTGTAACAGAGCGACCTCTTGCAGATTACGAAGGAGGGTCTCTTTCGGCTTCGAAGTGCGCGTGGCCGGCCAATGGGACAGAGGCTGCTTAGGGTGCTTGAGTTCGCGTTTCGGATCTGCGGCGAGCATCCCAGCGTGGACAAAGTATGTATGACCGGCAGGTGCATGGATGACGATTGGCAAAGAGCGCAGGTAGTCGTAGTGTTCCTGGGACATGGCTCTGGCGACGTTATAATGCCTTCGGAAAAGCTTCCACCCCTTGGGCACCTTATCTTCCCAATCCTTGTTCGAAAGTTCAGACCAGAACGCCACGCGAAGCTCGTCGTCATCATCGTCGTCATCTTCATCTTCATCTTCATCGTCATCCACAGGGTGCTCTCTGTCGATTTTGTCAAGCCACTCTCGCCCACCGGGGAGAGATTGTATCCAGTTTCTCCACGCCTTCCATTCGATGACTTCTTGATCGTTGTTACCTCTGACGCCGGTAATGTTGTTGGAAGACATGAAGGAGAGGACAGCAACGGAACCGCCGACGCCCCCCTTTGTTACGATATCGCCAACGTGAATCAAAGTGTCCGATCGAGGTTCATACGAGAGTTTATCGAGTAGGGCGCTAACGACACGTCTAGGTAAGCAACGAATTGCCCTTCTTAGAATTAAAAAAAAAATGGCATGACGATCTTGCCTTAGAGTGTCATTCCTGCCGTGGATATCTCCAACTGTGATGATGCGGTCGTGTTTTCCGCCTGCAGTGGAAAATGGAGGGCGCGAGTTTATTAACTCTATGCCGTTTCGGCATAATCATAGGATAACGTACGAATGGGGAACTCTTCCGTACTTAGAGTCCGAAGGAAATTGTATTGGGAGAAATCCGGAAAACTTGTATCGACTAGATACCGATGATGGGATTCAGTGAGAGAGAAAAAAATTGAAGGCACGACTAGAAGAACGTACGATCTGTTTGCTTGCCACCGAAGAAAGTCGTCCGACGCTTTAATTCATCAGATACCCCGGTTATAAATACAAATAGGAGGAAAAAAGTGATGACGGAGCCTGCGACTAGTGATCTCTGCATGTCCTGGGTGCTGGTGGTCATCGTGGTCACTGGCTAAGTGACCTGCGAGTGAGGACTGGGAAGGTGTTGTTGGACTGACGGAGCACGCTGCATAAGGAACGTGTGAAAGAGCAGGGACGGATGCCCGGGGGTGGAGAAAGTGGCGGCGGCGTGCTACAACGGTCACTTGGGTACTGGGTACAGGATAGATCACTAGGAGCTGGTAGAATGGTGTCTAACGGGTTGACTTCATGACCGTACAATGATTCCTTCCATCTCTCGCCGCCTGTCCACCTCTGCGTAATCTGTATTTCCTTCCGACCCTGCGCCTACCCACTTCCAAGCATTCTGCTGGACAAAATCCTCGAAAGTCCAGGGGTCTGGTCCAAGTTCGGATGTCGACTTGCACCAAACGTACGTATGTGCGTTCATTCTCCTCTCTGGCTCCAAACCTCGTGATGCGACAGTTGTCGGTATGAGCGGCCCCATCCTATTGGCGGGCGGCACGTCGCACAGGCTAATGAGTGGTCCGAGTGGGTATGCAACTACCACTTCCCAGGTGTATTCCTGAACATTCACCATAAGCCTATCATAAATGGCTGAGACCGACGCCGTGATCTCTGATACTTACGTCCCCTTCAAAGACATTCAGTAGTCTGACGTCTTCGTCCGTTAACCCCGATATCAATGATCCCCTAACGCTTTTTTGGTCTTCATCGAGGTCATGATCAAACAGAGACCGACTCAGCGAGTAAGGAACGATCGCAGGATAGTCAGCGCCCTGATGACCTCAGCCATCCGAGAGACAGGACGCACGCAAGACAACGACGCACTTACTTTGATTTGATGTCGAGTAAAGTCCTTGCATGTTGCAAGATGGCGAATGTCATTAACTGAGTACTAGAAGGCACGTCGTTCCGAGTCATCACTGACCTTTATTACCGCAGGACAAATTCGGAGGTGCGAGCCATCGTTGCCGATAACCCGCTGCAATATCTTGGGGTGCATCAACGTTCCGTAGAAGAAAGCATCTATCATCGCGCTTGTCAAGGGAGAACTCGAGCGTTCGATACGAACAGTCGACGAGAGGTCTGAGGACATCTGAGTCACGATGCGCATAGAAATCACAGGAACGTACGTACGATTCCTGGACTACTGAAAGCCTGGATCAAGGTTGGGCCAGGACGTGAGCTGCCTTGTCACCGACAGGTAGTGTAGTGCGAGGTCATGACTATGGTACAGCCCCAGCTGGTTTGTGTGAAAAGTAGATAAGATAACGGAGCGACTAGTTACCGAGTCTCTACGACTGAACCCGCACTGGGCCCGTGTCCTCTCTTGCTACGACCATGCCTCCTTCTAAATCTGCAGTCCCGCTTGTGCCAGTTCCGACTGTGGTCGATCTTGAGGAACTATACAAGACACCTCCGCCAGCGTTCGGTCATGAAACACTGAAGTTGTTCGGGTTTGACCCAGAATATGTCAATCTAAACAACGGTGGGCTCCACCTTTCTGTTTTGTAGATTTTTTTGGTGACGATACCAGGTTCCTACGGCTCGCTTCCCCTCCCCGTCCGAGCGGCCTGCGACAGCTGGACCACCGAGATCGAATCTAACCCGGACAAATTCATCAGGTATAAGGCTCATCACCTCGTGAACCGCGCACGAGAGCGCATCGCTCAGCTCATTGGCGCCGACGTTAACGAGTGCGTCATCGTGAACAATGCCTCCCACGGTATTGCGACTGTGTTGCGCAACTTCTCTTTCAAGGAGGGCGATGTTCTAATCGGAGGTTAATGACGGTTACGTTTCTGGTTACCGGAGCTGACTTCGTCATAGCCAATACTACATACGGCTCCGTATCCAAGTCCCTCAAGTATCTAGGGGACATTCCCCCTCATCCCACGGTGTTGACCTATGGCGTCTACTTGCCAACGACTCGTGAAACAATTCTAGAAGAGTTCAGGCAGTTCATTCATAAGGTCAGAGAAGAACACGACGATTTTCATCAAAACCGGACGTTCATTGCGATAATCGATTCCATTGTATCTCATCCTGGCGTTCTGATGCCGTGGAAGGAGATGGTAGCCATATGCAGGGATGCCGGTGTCTACAGCCTCGTGGATGCCGCTCACTCCATTGGACAAGAACTGGACCTCAATTTGTCCGAAGCGAAACCGGATTTTTGGGTCTCAGTCAGTATTTTGGAAGCAAAGCAGATTCTCTTGTGACGAACAACGCGTGCTCGACAGAACTGTCACAAGTGGCTTTACGCGAAGAGGGGTTGTGCTGTCCTTTATGTTCCCAAGAGGTCAGTTGCAATGTCGTTAATTTCGTGCGTGTCAGACCGTCAAACCGTTTTCAGGAATCAACACATCATTAAATCTCCAATACCCACCCCGGTAGAATACCATTCCCCGCAGGACGAGGATTACAAGGGTCCTCAAGAGTTTGTCAAACTCTTTGATTGTAAACCTCCAGTTGTTAACTCTACTCGCGTCCGCTTACCATTCGTCAGGGACGGGTACTATTGATCATGTTCCGCGTATTAGCCCCATTGCGGGTGAGTACATGAATCCGTGGGGTTTCGTACCCTGAGCATCTTTCAGCACTCGATTTCAGAGCGTGGCTAGGGGGTGAACACAAGATAAACGAGTACACTCATAACCTAGCCATCGAGGGAGGAAAGTACTTGGCCAAACGGTTCGGAACCAGTCTTCTTGACCCGGAGGATAGCTTCACTTTGAGTATGGTACTACTTGTCTCCTCTTGTCTTTGTTTCTCGATCTGCTATCTTCATCCATGCAGGTCAACGTCGAGCTTCCCATACCAGGGAAAATACAGGAGACCGCCGAAGTACTAAGCTTGATACGGGATACTCTGTGCTTCAAGTGGAATGTTAATGCAGCGTTCTTCCGGCACAACGAGAAGTGGTGGGTCAGATGCAGTGTACAGATATACAATGAGGTATGGGACACACTCCACCCAGTCATAACAGAGTGCTCAAAAATACGTCTGGCAGTTATCCGACTTCCATGTAGTGGCAGACGCTTTGGAAGACGCAGCTGCCAAAGTGATAGAGTTCAACGTTGGACGCACTAATTGATCAATCTGTGCTTCACTCTCAAATCCACTTATTAGAGATATACCTGAACTTCCCTTTACAAAAGATCAAATTCCTGCGTTCTTCAGGCAGTCGTTTGCATGGTGAACATAGCATGTATGTTAACCGCTTTCCCTTATCCAACGGACGTGTACCCTGGCATGCATACACTTCGGGGATAAAGGGGTGACGGCTGAGACCACGGAAATTCCAGCTGAGACGCCGACTTTCTGAGTGACTCGCCGATGCTCTGACGCAGCGCGTCAATGGTTTGAAAGGTATGGATCACATCGACTCATTCGGTTATGACGTCGGGTGTCTAAAGCGACGTAGAAACGCTAGCCTTTGTAGAGTACATCAAACTTTGGTATGGATATTCAACAAAGTCCCCTCGATTAGGTAGTGCTTATGGTCATAATTATAGGTAATAACGATCCCCTGACGATATCCTCAGCTACAGAACAATAGCGTACCTTCGTGACTTACCTATTTGTCCCATCCCTGGCTCCACGATCCACACTTTCCTCGTGTTTCCATGTTGGCCTTCCCCTTCCGAGTGGTATTGTTCAATCCATGCCTCCCTCAAGCCTGAATCGATCGCTCCACAAATGATCCTGACTTTAGGGAAAGCACTTTGAAGAACGTGTATACCTCCGGTGCGAGCCACCAGGAAGGTCACGAAGATAATGTGGTCCTCTTGGACGCCGTGGTCTAGCAACGTGCGAATTGCCATGAACGCGGAAGCACCGGTGCTGATCTACACCGTTTTCGTCAGTGATAACGCAGAAAAGAGTGTTCACCCAAAGATTTTATAATACCTGCGCATCCAATAAAAACACCCATGTATCGACGGCAAGATGTCGTTCACGGATGCACTTGGGCAGCATCACGTGCAGCAGAAGCGGTTCTCCGGTCTTCCCGTCAGTCTGAACCAAAAGGGATCCGATTGCAACATCGCTTAGAACCCGTTGTAGCCCCTTTTCCAATGGACCTCCTCTAAGTAGGGCGGGAACATTTACCCACGAAAGACTCCCAGACTAGGTACTTACGAGCGGAGAATGGAAACGCCACAAATGTGCTGAGAAAAGTCGTAGACGCTGGGTAGTTGAAGCCATGGGAACTACTAACCTTCACGTCTAGCTCTTTCCCGGAACACTCGGTATCTGTGGGTGTAGTCACCACCTTTGTCCTGTAAGGAAGTAATTCCATCGCCTTTTCGATTAACAGCGTCGCAAGGCGATCAACGAAGAAAATGAAGTCCTGTCGGCTCGTCTTCTCGTCACGTAAAACGGTATAAATTCCCTGCGGCAAAGTCTCAGCTTTCCATACACCGGTTAATACAACGCTCACCTGAAGCTGCAGTGTCTGTGGCAAGAGTATCAGTGTAGAATCTTCCGGATTACCGCTGGGAGAGTTCAGACACTTGTCTACGGGTCTGTAGGAGATATTCCGTCGAAAATGCCGGGCTCGTTCATTCATCTGACTTCGGATATGTGTCGTGATGAGCTGGATTGCAACGGCATTGTTTGAACCTGGAACGATCTGAAAGACTGTGAACCTATGGAGTAGTGGAAGGAGCTTCCGCCTCACGATATCTGCGTGCTGAGCTGTGGGAAGCACGAAGTTGTCGAAGGCAGGCTTAACATATCGGAGATATCTAGGTGGTGGTTTCAGACATATTCCTCGGCAATAGTGGGCTGCTGCTAACTGTTCAAGAACACCTTCCATGCTTCTCCCGCGTTCCTTCACATCTCGCAAGATACGCCGTGTGAGCATGATGTCCGAATCGCACTGAACAAATATCTTTTCGCGTACTCGGCAACTGGACAGGTGCTTCTCTGAGTACGACTTACCTTGAGGTCGTACAATGCACGTAACTTTGGATCATGCAAGGTCATGATTCCCTCAGCTACGAGGGGGATCAGCGAAGACGGACAGGAGGATAGAGAGACCGGCCTATGATGATTGCAGCGCCGTAGAGATACTTGGACTGGTCGAGTCGCTGGTGTTCTTTGAAGGAATAGATTGGCATATTCGTCTGTCGACATGCCTTGAGGTCTGCGAGACACTGAGAGCCCATCACATTCGTGGCGCAAATCGCTCTCATGAGATGTTACTGTACGTACGGCAGCGAACATGTCCATATCGATCGCATCAGGATGGTCGAAGTCGAAGTGATTGGCATGAGCGAGGGCGATTTCTTCTTCTGTGTGACGCTTGTAGAAGCTGTCCTGAATGAAGAAGTGAAGCAGTCGTCGTGGGGCCCCACGGTGCCTGCAAAAGCAAGTACACACACCTGAGACATGATGACCACCGTAGGGGTCGACCCGAGTGACTTGACAATCTGCCTTGCGACGTATGTCTGTATGCTGCGGGATTATTTGATGCCCTGCCGATCGTCGTCCAGTCTCACCTTCCCGCTTGCTGAGCCTCCTGGAAGCTCAGAGTGGTAAATGGGGCTGGCTCGTGACATCCGAGTACTCACCTGCTATGCCTATAACAAAGGCATTGCTGAGTGGAAGTCCATTCTCGCCATACCTGGATGGTAATCGTGTATGAGAGATGGTGGTAGGACCTCAGCTGATCGAGAAGCACTACCAGGGAGGTCTTCCGTGAGAACTCAAAATAGTATTCTTCCTCGTCTGGAAGCTTTCCGACAGGTCCCGCTGGTGTTCTTCCACCTCGTAAAGGTTCGGTATCTCTTCTCCTAGCATAGGAAATGTTCGTCGGTATCACTTGTCAAATTCCGGGGGTGGTCAACGCGCAAGGCTGACAACCACTGCTGGTTGACGAACAAGTACTAATATATACTCGGCTATCCCGGGATCGTGACCGTGGGGCTGGACCAGCGTGTGGATAGGCACAATTGAACACGGCAGGAACAATGCTTGCACCCTCCCATCGCCATGTATAACTGTTGGTCGAGTCCCGCCCAGGTATTACGCCAACGGAGCCTAGGGAGCCAGGGGCGAGCATGCTGCACGTATCCCAGCAACCACCTTGGACGTAAAGTCTCCCGCTGTAATCGGGTCGTCATGATCAAGCACGGACCACGCTATTACTTTGGGATCATCCCTTAGTAGTATCGTAAACTACACAGCCCCCCGAGGAACAGCTGAGTGGCGAACTGGTCCATCTGCCATTCCGCGACGTAACGTAGTCCGACATTCTTCTGTGTTTTGGCGTAAGGTATCACTATGCTTTTAATGATCTGGTAGGAGGAAATCGGCGATCAACTCCCGACTCTCTCCCTCACTCCGCTGATTTCGAACCCAAAGTTCTCCATTGTCGGAAACTAACACTGCATCTTGTAATGGCATCTCTGCACCATTCGACTGCACCCATCTCGGCAAGGGTGTATCTTGGCGGTGTACAAGGGACGGTGCTGACGATGGCTTCCTGCTACTCCTACTCGTGAACATCGTCACGCAAGAGTAACAGAGATAAGTATCCAGCGAAGGAAGTTCGGGAGCCTGGTCCGGGGGAACCGATGAAACGGCAGGAGACGGAGAAGTAAACTGCGCCACGACCTCTGGGTCAGGATGCGATCGTATTGATATGCGGGCTTTCCAATCCGCCAATCCTCCCTGTAGATAGCTAAAAGAGACTTCAGCAGTTGTACATCGCGCCTCGGCTACATGTTACTAACCGACGACAAAACCAGCATTCACCCACTGACGTACCCTTGGGCTCTAGCTTAGCACAGGTGCGTGCAATCGTCGATACCGTGGATGGGTAGTCCTTCTCGAGGCGGACCACAAAATCTTCCGAAAGTGTCAGTGTACCACAAATACCGAATCAACCTGTCAGGCAGATACCTTTAGTCAAACCAGGAATACCCGCTATGGCTCGTATCAATCTGGGTCTCCCGGGTACACGTATTCCATTCCACCAGGCGAATGCGGCACATTCTTTAATGGTGACATCTCTCAGAGGCCGCACAACGCGAACTGATCCGCCGAATTCGGTGAGAGACGAGCCAGGAGGCCAATGTTCTTGAAACTCTTCGCGGATAGCATGACCACCTCCCTGTGCAACGCAAGAGATCAAGGACACCGCTAAGGTGGTCAAGGACGATCCCAAGAGAAGGTGGGATGCTCCACGGGATTGAGCTGTGAAGAGCAATAGAAGACGAATCAGAATTTGAATCGCCTTAGAAACTGCCGTTGAAGTGGGTAAAGCGGTCAAAAATGCGCGCAAGGCCTCATTAGGGGGAAGTGTCTTGGATGAGTGGGCAAGATTTAGGTCTATTTAGCAGTTGGCGCAAGAGTCATGTCAGAATGTAAAAAGCTCGCCTTCTGTAGGCAAACCGTCTTTGCCTAACTCTAGTGCCAGCTGGGACATGTCAGAGCTGCCTGTCACTCTACACCACCATGATGCGTCGAAAGCGTCTTCCAGTCGTAGAGGGATAAACTCTAGGTTGGCATATGATGCAAGGGCACTCCGTATTTCCTCGGTGCTATCGTGTGCCTGTCCACAAGGTTCTGCAGAGAATCTGGCGGTAACAAAATAACATCATACCTCCGGGGAAGCGCTGGAGACTTTGACATAACATACAGCACAAGTTGTCCATACGTCTGCATTTCGTGGATGATTGATTCCACCTCGAGGATCACCATTTTCGCTGGTGGGCGGGCGACCCGCCAAGTATGTCTTGTAAACCAAATCAAGGAGTACTGCAGAACCGAGTCCACCTGAGAAACCGAGGACCAGGGACCCAGATGCCTTTAGCTTCGGGCGTTTGGAGGTGCCAGTGTTGGCATTGACATGGGGCTCCAGAGCTTTCCGGAATTTGACAGTTACGAGAGGAGTAAAGCAGTCTCTGGACGAACGAGTGTAAGGTAGGCATAGCCGTACGGGTGGCGAAGACGTCACCTGCAATACACTGCATGGCGTATGACAATGTTTCCGAGGTTCAGCTTACATTTAATACAGTGCTTTCCTTTGTCGAACCTTGGCCGGCCTGCCAGCAAAGGAGTGTGGTTAGGCAGTACACGGTAACGTTGTCTTTGAGTTGCTCACTGGGCATCAAAGCACCATCTTCAGTAATCGGATTACCGCACGATGCCATCGACACCGTTGAGGACTGCGCAAATGAATCTAAGTGCAAGGTATCTGAAGCAATCTGTGGGGCTACTCCCATTTTGGAAGAAAATAGCCTGATTGATCTTAGTAATGACATGCTACCAATCTGCTCTAGATTCGTCTGGCAGGGTACATATCAACGTCCATAATCGCATTACCCTACCATGAGAGTACATATCGTATGCACCGATGAGGCTACACTTGATTATCACCTTTCTCTGCCACCCGACTCTGACCGTTCTGTCCACCTTGGCTGTTAGCTGCCTCCTTCTCAACAGTCGGAAACTGTTGTGTGTCCTTCGCCATCCTGAGATCATAGCAGAACGTCAACAGATACAGCGTGAACCCGAATGCGATGGTCCACTCGATGACAGCCCCCACGTTAGGAGCATAGAATAGGGTAACTGCGAACGCAATTGCCAAGGCGACGAGGATGCCAGCAATGGTAGCCTTGGCAATATATGCCCGGCGCAGTTTACGCATGTGTTGGTAGTCTTGTGCGATCCATCTATACTCAGCCACCGTGAATATGGCGGAGAGAGCTACCCCGATCATGAACACGAGCAGGAAGATTTGGTGGAGGGACGGGTAGTGCTGGGTGTCGAATCCCGAAAGTAAGGCAAGGCCCAACATTGCGATGAACGCCCCGATGACTGAGAGGACACCGAACACGTGCTCCCGCGTTCGCATCTCCGGGGCAAGTCTACCCCTGTGTCGCAGGAGGCGTTCCAATACGAGACTCAGTAGGAACCCAAGCCCGGTGATGCAACACACAACGACGAAGAGGGGTTTCAGAAAAGATGCGCCTATATCCGAAATATAAGCAATAGATCCTTCTTGTGAGACGTATTTCGGCCGGCCAGAGATGAGCCAGGTAAGCAACATAGCAAGAAGACAGCCAAACCAGATGAAAGCGGCGAACGCGGGCACTGCAACGAAAAATCGATGGTGCACGGCACGAAGGTGAAACATGACGTCTCAATCATGCAGGCTCCACACAATGACGATCAATATGTAGTCCCATCCTGCGTGATAGCCAACATGCACGAACGTTACAAGTCAACATAGACAAATACGGATGACTTCCGACTTACGCTGCTGGCGAGAGCTCACATCAACGTGCGACGGAAATTATGGCCTACGTGTTGGCGACTCATCGAGTGATAAGCTACCTCCATCCCACGTCCAGCCTGCAGGCGAACATATAAAGCAGGTACTGCGGGTAGCCTGTACTTTGCCGACACCCTCTTCTAAGTATATCGACCAATCGCCATGACCGTGTACCGATTGCCCGAAGATTAAGTAGAGTTAAAAAAAAGTACCGTCTCCTACCTTGTATCCGCTAAAGCGAGCAAGCAAGCATAGCGTCCCGTACCGCCAGATGCGTTGGACGAAGTTGGGACAAGGAGTCTCCGTGGCGGCCTCGCCGCTAGAAACACCTACTGTCGATAACCTACGATTGGATAGGAGTGCACTATGGTTGTCAGTGGCCGATGGCCCCATTGTACCAGGCAAGTCAGATTTGGCCACCTAAGGAGTTAGTCGTCCTCCTGAATGCGTGATGTTCAGGAAGTTTCGTATTATTAGTTAGCAGTGGCCAAATTTACATCCTTCGCGCATGATCCCTGCTGACTTTGGCAAGAAGGCAAGATGTCCGCAGAGTCGACAGGGAAAGTAGATATAGAAATGGCGAAGGAGAGCTCCCAGACGGAGAGAATACAATTCTGGATCAGTCGAGTTCACGGATCTCCCTGTAACGCGTGATGCACGATGTCCGGGCCAAACCAGGCCGACAAGCTGAAGTAGTTGAGGTGTGGGGAGGGTAGATTGCAACAGCGTCGATTGGCGTTTTGGGGGTAATCGAGTCACCCAAGGCTTCAGTGAACCATTACAGCCGTTTGTCATTTATGCCGTAAAAAATCAGGTTGGTAGAGGTCCTGAGGGCAAACAATCGAGCACAGGAAGTGCAGGCGAGGTTCGAGTGATACTACACTATCTCAAACTCCAATGGTTTTCGAGATCTATCCATTTCTGATATTGGAAAAGATACTGGCGGTGTCCATGGCTTGAAAAGATATAGGTAAATGCGAGAGTGCGAATTTCGCCATTGGTCTAACGTTCAATATACTACTCTTTAAACGATGGTAATGTCAGTAAGCGATGGCAAGGATGGAAGAATGTCCAGGGTCATTAAAGGTGTCCATGTGGCAGCGGAACAACTGTCCGAGCATCAGCGAAATGACCAGTGGTACCAAGTGGTAACCGATGGTAACCGACGGTACCCGAGCGGTTCTGACTGGTCCTGATGACAGCCCGTCCCTCTGATGGAACTGGTCTAGAGAATAATCGCTGGCGCTAACACATTGCTAGTTGGCTGGCACGCTCTGAAATGATCCCACGTTAGTTACAAACTCAGCAGTTTGACAGGTTGCGCCGTACCGGGGTAGTACCAGAACGAAACGGCAATGATAACATACAAACCTGGAAAGAAAATGAGCACGATGGAGAAGGAACTGAATACTGTACTCACATATCAAAATCGTCCCTTCAAGCCAATTGGATTTTCCATCAGCGACGACTTGGCTCATCGTTTGAACTGAATAGTGTTGAGTCAGATATACAACATGTTGAATGTGGGACACACCGGCAATGTAGAGCACCTGCAAAAGTTGTGAGCAGATTACATAACAAAGAAATCGACCATTCTGTACTCACAACGGACTCGAAAGGGTCAAATAGTAAGACCAAAGGCCTGTTAATCGCCCACCCTAGTGCCACCATCAATCTGCAGCATGGTGTCAATCCGTCTTAATACCAGTGGGAACGGCAGGCCGGAAAGTTGCTTACGGAATGACAAATAATGTAGTTTGCTGATAGGTGGAGGCGTTAAGAGGTGTGGGATTAAGGCAAGAACCAACTCACTATGGTAGAATTAACAGCAACACTGATACTCAGGCTAAGCTGATCCCTCACGGAAACGTTCATCGCCGTCACGCATTCTGCAAAGACGATGCATTTCGTCAATCTTCCACGAACATGGAACCGACAACGTACCGGCGATAGAGCTGACGGCGGGGAGTAAGATCAGACCGATCCACCGCTTGCTAATGGCCCCAGATATTCCATTCATACTCTCAACCAGGTCATCTGCATTAAAAGCAACCGCCTAGATTACTCTTCATCAGTTATGGGAGAAAAAGAGATGGATCAGAACATGACTTACGACCGTCACTAGTGTCAGTAGTAAGATAGTCATAGCCCAACTCAAACGGGGTTCTTTAAACGATTTAGCAGATGTCACGGAGGGGCCAGCATCATCGGATCGTGGAATCTCCTCAGTGCTCGTTGGTTCTGGAGATGTGCACCGCCGAGTGTCATTAATGATGGTGGACGAGTTATCAGATGACTTCGACCCTGTCACAGTGGGAGTCGAGCCTATTTCTGGGTCCGGCCTATTGTAGCCATCGTCACCAAATGACTTTGGGACAAGGCGGATGCCATGATTAAGGTTGGCGGGTACCGAGGTCGTATCGCCAGGCTTGTGAACGGGGCTATTTGTCAAGGTTGCTTCAGAGGTGGAGTAAAGGAGGGGATCCTTTCGGAACGAGGTCAATGAGGATCGGTCACTGCTTCCAGTGAAACCCGTGCCAGCTGATAGCACTTTACTGGTATTCGAGCTCCATGACCGTGGAAGAATACGAGAGCCAATAGATAGCTTCACGGGAAGCCTGTTGCTCTTTTGCTTGACATCTTCGTAAAGGTGGGTGTGAGACCAAAATTGAAAAACCAAATACGCCACATAAACTGAAAAGAATGGAGCAGTCTACAATCACTTCAATGTATGCAACTTACTGAACGTCAGCACCGCGGACACCTAGCAGCGATGAGTCAAAGAAATGCACTCTCACTTTGGAATACTTACCCCATAGCTCATTTTCAAGATATGTTTCCTCTGAGCTGCGAAGGTGGGTTGATCCCCATCGTCGTCAAGGGCGAAGTGATAAGCAGCGGGAAGTAGAAGGACACCAACGCTGATGCTCAATAAAGATGTGTGTATCTGAGTCGCAGCTATCTATCGTGACGGGCTGTTGTGTTTGTGGAGGAAGGGTTGTACCTACTTTGATCGAAGCCTTGCTCAGAAAACTTCAAACCTCCCGCGAAGAAGCACATCCCCAAGATGAGGACTGTGATATATATCAAATGACGAGACAGGATGGAGGGCATAGAACACTTACGGAGTCTGCTCAGTATGGAACCTATTACTGCCGAAGGAAGTTAGAACCTAGTGCATTCAGAAAGGAGGCAACCAACGCGATGCTTGCACGACGCGCAGTTCGCACTTCCTCAACGCAGTGATCTATCCTTGCAGCCGTATTAGATACATCATTTACCTGAGCCTCGAGACTAACCGCAACAACCACTTCGACACTGATGAATGGTCACGTGAGAAGCATAAATAAAATAACAGCTCCACGTACATGTTACTCTTGGAAGGAATGGGGTCAATATAATTCTGCGGGATGACAGGGAAGGACTTACCATGCTGGCATTAAGCAAGCCTGTCCTAGCTCCCCCTACTCGTAGAGCTAACTCTCGTATGGCCAAATCATGCAACTATTCAAAAATATGACATTCTAGGGTCTCACAGCGCTGGATATGCTTACCTTCACCAAGGGAATCATGGACAGGGTACAAACTACAGGTGGTTCTCAACAAAGCTTCATTCCCCAGGGGGAATACTTACATATAAAGACGAGGCTATGATGGTTCCCCAAGATCGAACTTAATACCCACTAAACAAATTGTTCCACATTCAGCTTTTTTGTAAGATGGGTAAGTCATGGTTCATAACCCACCGAAACGGGAATAAGAAACAGCAAAAGGTTGAGCCCTACGGTCATCAGTATGCCGCAGTACAAAAGAGACGCTCGTCCTTACAAGAACCGAAGACGATAATCCTCCATCCTTGCCATATAGCAGTTCGTCTCTTTCCGTTACTGCCTGAATTGCCAGAATCCCCGGGCGGTTGAGAAAGGTGCGTTGGGAGCTCGGAGAACGATGGGTAGTTCCACATGGAGGGCCGGCCACCCGTCCCATTACCCTTCTCCACCAGGTTTACGGTCGATGCGCACGACATCGCTGAGAGACGGAAATCTGATCTCGATGGCGAAGTTGTCGGGCTCATATCACCAACGACAAAGGCAGGGTCTGAACCGCGCGCCGCAAGCATGGACGAGGGTGCTGAGATGTCATACGCTTGCCGGATGTCTAGCGGAGCAGAGTCCCGACGTATACCGGGGAAACTCATCGTGACCACCCAACGCAAGTGACGACCAGGGAGCAGGAAGGGCTGCGGCGAGTTAAACTTGTCATAGTACTTGATATAATATTCTCGTACGCTCTAGTCGGGTATAACGTCGGCAAAGTACTGTGGCATGTGGACACTACTAGCGAGTTGACTAGAGCCGTTCGTAAATACCTTCCAAAATTAGCAATTGTCCTCGGGGACCGTATAGTAGCGTAGGTGGCTGTGCTCGTAGTTTGAATACACTGCGGGAGCCAGCAAAACAAGGAGTGGCAGTGGCTAGGATTTCAAAAGAAAAAGTCACTATAGCTAGGCACCCGAGACCTGCTCCGGTGTAAAATGCAGGAGTGTAGGGTAGGTGGTAAGAGTAGCGGTGCTACTCGGAGCCACACGGGCTCACCGGGACCTGTCACGTTGTTACGCGTGACAACCAGCTCGTTTCTCTCGCCAGTGCTTTTGTCGTCGCCTCCGAAGCTTGCATCATGTTCAACGCCTCTCTACGTGCTGTCAGACCAGTTGCCCTCCGTGCTACTCGGTCTGCGCAACTCAGCGCCATCCGCGGACTCTCCACGACCTCTGCTGTGCGCTCAGACCACCACCCTCCAGCTATCTTTGGCCCTGGTGCAAAGCCAGGTGAGATCGCTACAGACGAGCAGCAGGCTACTGGCCTTGAGCGGTTCCAGCTTTTGGCCGAGATACAGGGTGTAGATGCTTTTGACAAGGCACCCCTCGACTCGAGTCGCGTAGGTACATTGGAAGAATCCCATCAAGGTCTTCTCCTTGGTATGTTC
>JANFAA010000182.1:0-46969 GCA_024663435.1 Pisolithus sp. B1 | reverse complement strand
ACGGATCAGAGTGAGGACAAAGTCTCGTAGCTAGAAAGGCACTCATGAGAATCACCAGTTATTGCCACAATACCATTTAGCTTCGGTGAGCAGAAGATGTGGTTTACCTATATCAATAACCGACATGCTGTAGGTGTCGTTGCGTCCACCCGTGTCGGAAACTTGCTTGGCGCACGCTCAGCGGTCGGCGCGCGAAATGCGGCTCACGCGAGTGCATTAACCAGCGTTCTGGTAGGCTCTGCTATAATGACAGCCATGCTGGCTGCGAGAGACGTACGTCTGTTAGGGTTAGCAAGCGAGTAAAAAACGACTGAAGTAAATCATCAGAACTTCGGCTACATGTTCAGCGACGACGAAGACGTCGTGGTCCTCGTGAGCCAGGTTATGCCCCTCCTGGCTTCGTTCCAAGTAAGCACGCTTTTCTACACCATGCCACTCGCTGATCTGTAACAGATCGCCGACGGCTTGGCCAATGCATGCGGAGGTACGCTTCGTGGGCAAGGTACTTGCTCAAATTTCACGGCCATGCTTGTTGTGTGCGAATAAACCCGCTACTAGGCCGCCAGCATCTGGGAGCGATATTCAATATTATCGCGTACTACGTCCTCGCTTTACCAATAGGAATCACGCTGGCGTTCAGCACCCGTGTACACCTGGGTTTGAAAGGTCTTTGGATAGGCAAGTCCACCTGTCCTGGGTCTGCGAGACGTCTGACTGATGTGAATCTAGGTCAGGTAATTGGGCTGTTCACGGTTGGCACCGCTGAATATGTTGTCGTGTGGCTCGGCACAAACTGGGACAAAGAGGTGGAAAAATCAGTGGCCCGGAACGCTCAGGAAGCGAAGAGGCGGGCACTGTTGGAACAGTATGAGCAGAATGCGGATGGGCTGACTAACTAACCAGAAGACTATATTTGGCGAGAAGGGATTGTGACCTCGCAAAGGCTCGTCATGTAGAAACGCCATTAGGCGATACACACGTCCTGTTTCTGTCAGCACCAAATCAAGGGCAGTAAAACCAACCATCTTGCGCTTCGCATCCATGCGACAGCTCCGATGAGTAAGAAACGACAAGCCAAGTGAATGATAAGAAATGCCAAGAGCTCTACGGTGTCATTGCCCAATTACGAGAAAATTAAAGTTCATCTCTGACAGGAGGCATCTCCGACTCCTTGTAAGAAGTCGGCAGTCCCTCCGCTATCGATCTAAAGAATTTGGGATAATGGTTCAAACTTGCTCCCCCCTGCATACGATTCACTAGGATCAGTTATCCAAAAAGGAATTCAGACGGAACTCGCCTTCATACAAAATCGGTACGTCTGATCCCGCAGGGTACACAACCACTTTTGATTTCCCATCTGCCGCAAACCCCAATGATTCCGCAAAAACCAATCCGGATCGCTACGGTGGCCAAATGCGATCTTCTTGTGGTAACTGTTTGCGAGAACTTGCCACAGGAATGGAAATTTCTTGTCTCTGTTTAAAAGGATCACACGAGGGAGGTCACTTGTCTGTATTTTTTTTTTTTTCACATCAGTCGGTTTGGACCAACATGCGAATGAAGGAATGCAGACCTTTCCGAGCCATTCATCCACGTCACTTGTCTTCTGGAAAACTTTCACCTTGTTAGGGACCGATCGCGCCGCCCAACGAACAAAGTTATTTTCTGTCCGTTCACCAGCTTCGTACTTCTGTGGAGGCAGTTGACCACCACGGGGGAATACCTTGATTGTTGGGAACCCTTGCACTTCCTAAACATGCGGTTAATGCTAGAGATGGGTAGGTCAAAAGATAAGAGCACCTGTTGGGCACACAAAGCCTTATTGGTATCTACGTCGCAATCTACTGCGTAGAATGGCACGAGTGGGCTGAGGCTTTCCGCAGCCTTGCCGTATTCCGGGGCCATCCTCTGACAATGCTACGCTTCAAGGTTTAGCGTCGGTTCACGGCTCAGAGCGAATGCCACCGATAAGCTTACCCCGCACCACGGAGCAACAAACGCGACTACAACCGTGCGCTTTTCTTCAAATTAGCAGCTGTGAGACGACGTGAGTGATAAAAGATACGCACGTTGCTCTTCATGGCCCTCTTGAATCCCTTGGGATCCAGCATCTTGACCTTAGTATTTGGTGGGAAGATGGCCGCCGATACCAGTACCGGCAATGTCATTAGTAGGTATATGAATGAGGAAAGAAGCATTGCTTGTAGTCCACTGTGAAAGGTCGGTACCACTCAAAATTAACTTGGAAAAGACGCTGGAATGAAGGGAAATGAGTTCATGTCTCCTCGCCGCAAGCTCTGACGTGGCAATTTTTGACCATCGTTTGCACAGCCACCACTACATAGCGGACCGCACTGGGGAGGCCCACAGCGGTCAAACGCACGTCACAAGCGTCTACAGGTCTACGCACCCTGCAAGGCCACTGGCTAATTGGGCCAGTTCCAGACTCCTGAGGCCTGAGGGGCGTATTGAATATTACTATGTGTGATATCGGTGCAAGAACAGAGCAATCTAAAAGGTAGAGGGCCCGGCTATCCCACTAGTGTTTTCTAACAACACATTTTCTGCTTATACACTCGTTCATGCCATGGCACTCAAGCAGCGATAGCTTTCCGCCTTGCAATTGGCTTCGTTCGCTTGCGCTTTTTACCCTCTGCAAATGCGTTGGCAACCCTGAGATCACGCCCAAGGACGTCGTCCTTCTTTACTTCGTAGATGCGAACCTTTTTCAACATTCAGTTTACGCTCCGAAGGGGATAGATTTCAATACGCACTATCCAGTTCTCCGACGTGAATGCTTCGTCTATCACACGAGTGAGAAAATATCACGGAAGCGAGTCAGTCGTCCACTAACCGAGATAGTCAAGAGTTGGTCCATTGGCAGGCATATTTTGTCCTCGTACGCGATCAATAGCCTGCCCTCCACCAAACAACTGCGCAAAACGGTAGTATGTCATCTTGTACATCAAACTTTCCCTCATCGTCGGAGAAGCACGATCATCGACGCGGTATTCGCCATTGTTGAAGTAGTTCGGTTCTTGAATCTCGTCAGGCCACACACCTTGTGAAATGCGTACCATCCAAAGGAACTTGTTCATGTCATCGCCCGAGTAGCCAATGAGACCACCGAAGATAACGAGCACGTAATTCACGTCGTGCTTGCGTAGGATAGGATAGGCAACTTCCTCAGGCGAGGACATGGCTTTACCGACGGTAGCAATGTGAGCTGCAAATAGTTAGTCCAATTCATGGTCAACGGCAAAAACGCAGATGGCTTACTATTATTCCATGTGTTGTTGTCGACCAAAGTTGTGCGATTCGCCATGCCTGCAATCTGGTACCCATAGTCCCACCAACTCATCACGACGGAATCTTCCGCAGTGTTCTGTCTCAACCAGTAGTACGCCTCTCTAAAGTCATCAATGATATGTTGACTCCCGTCCGGATTAGTAGATGCGAGGACAACGGAAGGGGAAGAGTATGCGTTCGACGTCACCCATGTACAATGGACCACGAAGAACAGAAGGAGACCAAGGGCATTCACAAGTACGGCAATACGCCCATCGAGGCCGAAGATACCCTTGGTTGTCTTGGAACTATTGGTAGAACCACCCGTTGCTGAAGTGGCACCAGAAATCGAATCACTCAGAGCACCCTTAGCAGTGGCTGCGGTTTCCTTGTCCTTAAGCTTCTTGGCCTTCTTCGGAGTGACAGGTACGCTCGTCGAAGGAGTATCGTTTACTGGCTCAGCCTTCTCGTTAACCGTGGGTTCGGTTGGGTCCAGATAAATATCGAGCAGCGTCGATAAAGCCACGGCAGAGGTTACACAGACCACCGGTGTGAGCGCTAACATGAGGCGGACCATGACGCCCGCGAAGTAACTCGCCATCGCCGCGTATATAATGACGAAGATGTGCTCGTCTCGAAGGGCGCGGAAACACAGGACGACACCAGCAGGGAATAGCCAGATAAGGAAGTGGAGGTCCATGAAGAACGATGGCCATGCCGTAGGCTGGTGCTCGGAAACGGAGGCGATGATTGGAATGTACCTGTATTAAGTATGAGAGTTGGACATGGTAACAGCAGATCGGGAAACACCGTACGGACTTTTTGGCATAGCCAGTATCCCACAACGAGTAGAAGCGACCTGTCCAAGGGGCAATCCAACCTTCGTAGGTGAGGCCGACGATAGCAAAGAATCCGAGAACTCCTGTAGATACAACCGCGACGAAGAGCAGGTTTTGGAACTGCTTAGACGAGACATGAGCGCGGACCAGCTGCGCGAAGGCGACGATTTGCAAAAGGCCAAAGACACCTGATGGAAACCAGAGTAAGACGCATCACGCTACCATACACCGACCTCAATTACCTAGAGCCGCCATGTGTTCACTGGTCCGTACCGGCTGAAAGCCAACGAAGGGGACTTGCATGCTCGCGAGCGTTCCAATGGCATACCACGATGAGTATGCAACATAGAGGCGGCTAGTGAAGCGGCCCATTAGTAGGAGGACCAGCGCATGGAGGGGTATCATGTTCGTTATGAATACATAGCCACCTAGATGATAACTCAGACCGCGAATCCAGGAGACGCAGTTTACTACGAACCCCATGCAGCGACCATGTAGAAGTAGAACAAAGCAGCAATTGTTCCGAAGAACGCACTACCTTGCTTCAGGGCCTTGATCCAGCTAAAGAAAGTGAACATAAGGAGAAAGATAGCGATGGCTTCGTTGTCGTATGACCCTGCAACTGAACGAGAGATATAGCCAGGGACGATGCCAATAAAAGCGGCGGCGAGAAGACCAGCACTGTCGTCCTTCATTTCCTTGGTAAACCTGGAATGTATTTCAGACACATTGCATGACTTCCTCAGGTGGAACACATACATATATGTAGCCCACGCTGTCAAGGCACTGAAGCCCGGTGCGAGAAGGACACATATGTTACGGATGTCGACTGGTAGGTGCAGGGCATGGAGGATATAGTAAATCACACCGCTAGTTGTCATGAGGCCTGGGTAGATGGTACCACCGACCACACGACCCAGAGGATACCATGCTGTGGGGTCGAACCAGTTCCAGAATTCCTTTTTGGAGTTAGTGTATCGCAGTGGAGGCAGAGGAATACGCGCTCACGTAGAAGCCCTTTGATGCGAGAACCCTGGTAGCACGGCTGGTACGGGTTTAGGAGCCTGAACAGCGTGAAAGATTGACAGGATACCCACTAATTAAACCACGGATCACTGGAGGGGAGAGGTGAGCTCAGCCAGTAAATAGACGTGGATGAGACACATACAACTCGTGAATGATACTCTCGAAATTGATGACAGCGAAGAGACGCGACGCAATGGCAGCGGCGGAAATGAGGCCCAGTGCTATGATGCGAAGTAACGAAGCAGTGTTCGCAACCGTCGCCGGGGAGACGTTTTCAGGGAGTGGGTAGGCAGTCGGCATGGCCGCTGCTCAGTCAGACGCGACGTCGAGTTGGACGAGGCTTTACCATCGACGTGTTCTCCGCAGTGATTGCTTATGTCATCGCACCGCCACTCAAACCACCCGCCAGCTGGAAGGTCGTTCATAACCGGCTGTGCTCCCTATCTCAAGTGAAATATACTGCGGTCTCCTTGCGCCAGCAGTGGGCTGGGCCCCATACCCTTCCCAGCGCGACTTTAGGTTACTGCCACCAAACAAAGCAACCTGTGATTTGGAGGTCTTGCTGGCCACCAGACGCCCCGAAGAACAGCCTGATCGGATATCTGGGGTGGTGAGGGCCCACGTAGCCACTAGCCATGCGACCATGGTCCTTTACCAGTCACCACCCTTGGCTGCCTCTGGGTATCTGTGTCATGCCGGTAAACACGTGGAATCCGCCTAGGAAGGTAATTGACGTGCGGACGCCTCGAGGCACCGTACTCGTGTCCTCGTCATGGATCAATCTAGGGAGCCCTTATAAAACGGCGTTGATAGCACTGTAATAAATCACCAATTCGGCTCTCTTGCCCCTTCCTCCTGAACAACGCACTGCGACGATAATCGCCACGTACGGGTGCCTCGCGCCTCATATACCCTGATCCCAGTGCATACTAAACGTTCCACCCATTCCTAACAACATAACTCGTTCAAGCTGGGGACTACCATGCTACCCATAACAGAATTCCAGTTCGCATTCTGCGGTATTGCAACTGTAGCAGCAACGCTCGGATATGCCTACACACGAAAGGCTAATCCTCATTCCCCCACATCGACAGACAAACCTGGAGCGTAAGTCAACGACAGCCAATGCGCCCTTGTGACGGTGATATACAGCGGCCGACAGCGACGTTGAAGCCGGCCCGCTAGAAGAACGGTCTCTGAAGCGGAAGCTGGACGACTCCGATAACGATGAAACTTGCGTAGACGAACAGCAACGGCCAATGAAACGGAGCAAGACTCCACCGACGGAACAGCGGGGCGAAGACGAGGACGTAAGTTTCCGCCATTTGCAATCCCATTGCCCCTCGTTATCGTGATTTGAACCTTATCGTGACTCACCCGAACTAGGAATGGGAGGTGATTGTAGCTCCACCCACCTACGAGGAGGCAACCGCCCCGCAGAAGAAGGAAACACCGGAACATGTCTCTCCTCCTAGTCACGATGCTAACTCCACTCTCGATATCAAAGCCTCCCGTGAAGTAAGCTTGTAAATCGCATTAGAGCATCGTTTTCACCTGTTTCTCCTTAGAAATCCCCTGACCGTGCAGCGAGTGGCGAAGCCCATGTAGAAAAGCAAGGAATCGATTCGCAAAAGCCATCGGAACCAGTGCCGCACACTCCCAGCCCCAGCCCACCCTCAAATAACATGAAAGCCGAACCAGAAGCGGCAGTTACTCCGCCCCCGAAACCGGCAAAGGTCCAAACCCCGTCTTCCAACCCCTTTTCTGCATTCGCCAATTCTGGCTCACCCTTTGCGACCTACGCCAACCCTAACGGCCCTTCGGGGCTTGTGAACCAGGGTGAAAGGACCACACCCGCATGGCGACGGAAGAGAGACGACTCGGAAATTAGAAGTGATGATTCTACGCAGAAGCTCACAAGTTCTCCAAATGATATCTCCTCAGAGGTCACGGGGGAATCATCGTCCACCGTGTTGCAGTCCACTCAGCAAGTATCTGCCAAGAAACCGTCTTCCCGTGCGTACTGTAGTCAATGGTGGGCTTGTACGTCCGTACTGACTCTTACAAGACACGACTGGTGAAGAGGGCGAAGTGGTCATCTCTGATCTTAAGGGTGCCAAACTTTTTATCAAGCGCGGACGAAAGGAATTCACGAGTGGGATGTATGGTCACATCAAATTGCTCTCTTGCAAATTAGATGCATCCGAGAGCAAAGAAGATAAGGGCGGGGATGATGGAGAAGGTCAAGACAAGAACCCCTCCAAAAATCGTACCCGACTACGTAAGTCACCCCACCTCGCAAGCCCCTGTAGCGGCCCGTTGAATCTCGCACTCTTGCGGCCTGTTTGTTCTTTTCGTCCGCGATCGCAAAATTGCTAGTCTTTCGCCGAGATCCACTCGGACAGGTGTCGATGAACGTGGCGTTGCGTTCAACGGTTCGATGTCATTTTGATGAGGCGGAGAATATCCTTCGGGTCATTCTCAAGGAACTTGAAGTCACAGTAGATAAAGAGGTGAAGGAAAATATTGTCATTTATGCAATCAAGGTACGTAACAGGTCCGGCTTCAAGGTGCTAAGTGACAGTTTTATGACCGTCTATCCAGCCTGGTAGGGCCTCCAAAGCGGACTTCCGTGCATTCGCGAAGGCAGTGTGCGATAGTGAACAGCTGAAAGATGCGCCACCAGTGGAGAAGAGTGACACCTAGGCCTCATGATTAAATTCGCACTTACCTTCATTTGGATTAATTAGCATGTTTAGTGTAAAACGATTCTGTCTGCACGCTGGTCGTCGCTTGATGGTAGAAGATCCTTCGGATGGAATGTTTTTTGGTTCCCGGGGACTTTCCACAGGAACGTTACAAAGTGGGGAAATGTACCTACATGTTTGTTTATGACCGGATGACCATAGTATTCATAACATATGAAACCGAAGTTCCCGGTAAGATTGATCACGGCGTGCTAAGATGTGTAGTGACTCCATACAAGGTTTACTTAACGTCTCACCGAGTTTGCGCCACATAAGCTGACGATGCACCGTGGTGGGTTGGCAGGGACGACACACTTACTACTTCCAGACTTCCAGTGCTAGCAGACAGCATGGACCCTGGTTTACATAGCTGCCTGCCAACCACTTGGAGAGTATATTGCAACTAATCGAATAGGTTTGTTTCCTCCATTGTCGACAAAATGCTGCGGGAGCTGGCCACCCAGATCACTGTGGTGCTTCGTAGGGTCGATGCCAGTCACGCTTGGACCTGGAGAACAAGAGGTTCCCCCCCTAGGAAAATGATTACAGATCGCTATACCGACCAAGGGTAACCACAAATTGACGGTCGTAATGGGAATTGGAATGCCTAAGGCGACAAAATTTGAATCAATTCCGTGCGACACTAACTTTGCTGTCACTGCCTACGCATGCACGCACGCATGTCTGCCAAAGCTTTCGAGGCGTTGAACAGCACATATGATATTGATCTCTCTATCGCGTAGGGCTTTTCTTCCCTGCCCCTGCGGCTCTCTCTGGGCCTATCCGTATTCTTACTGGCAGGTATCCTGGTGGCACGCAACCACGCAGCATCCAAGTTTTACCGTGATAAAGGGAGGAGGATTGCCCAGGTACACGCATTAGTTGCTATCTGAAGCTTGAAGCGTATCATGGAACTTGGCAGTGTAAAGCTAGTCACGCGGGCTGGTCGGATCTTGCGGGGCGAACAAGCACTCGGACTTCAGGTGGGCTTCTCATACTCAGGACTTCTAGCACGGGTCTGACAGTACTCGATAATATTAACCGACGATAAGTTGCATCGTCCGTCATATTCCGGCTTACCGGTGAAGTTCGCGGGTAGTCATTTGGCGGTGAGAAAACCAGTCTGGATCGTCTTTGTTTGCTAATTCGAAGGATCGCAGGGTTATGAGAGCTGGGTTTCTCGGCGAGCGTTCGTGGCGCCGGATCGAAGCCTTTACGTTGTATTCTCTGACCATTTCCCTCAATGGTCGGTAGCCATTCAGGACACTGGGCAGTGGAATTGTGTCACCACCGTCAGGCTGGAAACAACACCAGCAGATCCAAGCAGGGCCCTCTCAGCGGACCTTCTGCTGCATCTATGATTGCATGGTGTCACCTAGGATCCTACCGTACTATCAGTGAACGGGATTTTAGTCAGAACCAGTCAAAAACCACCTTGTGACCAATCCTGATCAGTTGCCGGTTCCCTGATCAGTACGCTTCGGTGAGGCTGGTGTCCGATCTCAAAATCACTGATCGACTTTAGTGCAATCTGTGAGCATGACCCCCTTGTAAGTTCTGTTTTGCACGAGTACTCCGTTTATCTTGCACCCTGATCGTGGTTCCGGACTAGGTATGTCGTTCTCCTCTTCCGCCTCGCTTCTCTAATCGGGACCCACAAGCAAGTACCGGTTGCAATTACAAAGTCAGTCGATCGACGATGTACTACGCTGCGGACTTTTCCTATCGTTTATGCACCTCTCTCGTGGAGTCTTGAGGTCGTTCTTTTCCTTTTTTGCACACTCGCCTTACGTGTCAGAATCTCCAGTACTTGCATTTTACGAGTGATCGCGCCAAGTCATTGTGGTGACTAGGGGTTCGATAGGCATACTTGCGAAATTCCTTGGTCGTGTGCGGGTAGTTTGTCCCGTCATCTTCTTGGCTTTCTGATTCATCAGCACAATCAAGTCCCCGAGCAGTCCGAATGTTGCACAAGCGGAGGCCACGCAAAGGAGCATGGCAATATATGCGGGTAGCCTACCGCCTTCTTTTGGTTAAACTTCGGGCACGCAATGTGCAAAGTTACACCGTCAGGTATCCACTTCGAGATCCAGTTGCCTTGTTTCATGGATTCTACTCGTCACAACTGATCACAACTTTGCTCTCCGCTCTTTGGTCCACATTCGCGTTCCTTGATTGCACGCAGGATGACGTTTGATTCCTGATTGAGTCCATTGTCATGCATCACTCTGTAAACGCATATAAGCTGCGTGGTGGTCTAGGGAAAAAGGTGGCCTTGAAGTAGGCTCCCCCCTTCTCGTCGTACTCGCTTATCATTATCATGAGTTCCACGCCATTCGACACCAGCCGGCTGCCCAGCTACAAGCACTCGTATATGCTACGCTTCCACCCCTACCCGAGAACCGGACCCGTACGTCAGGAGCCACTTGAGGTCAGTGGCACTTTCTTGCGCGATTCTTTGGCCTACTAAGTGCATTTATGTAGGCTCTCGATGAATCCGACGTTGAATTTGAAGACGCCGTTGAAAACCCTCGGCCAGGGAAAGGAGTACGTACTGCGTTACCACAACTAACTACTTTTTCACGTGAGTCCTCTGCACAGGATCCAGGGCGGCCAGCGGACGAAGTGGAAACCTTGATCCGGGCTGTTCACCCACGTGACGAGGAACCCAGTGAAGGCAAGGTTACTCGGTCCAGACGTAACAGTCTTACTAGTCAAGTCATCGTTGGTCTCAGTTTCTTTGTCTCTCAGCCTTGATATGTTGACGTGAATGGTAGGACCTTGCCCTACTTGTGACCCGGAAGTCGACCTGAAGGCGGGTCATCTATAATGTTGGCAGGGAAAGGACCGTCTATATACGTGTCTTCTCCCAGTGCTATAGGTATACATTGTAGCCCGACGGACAGACAAGGTTGCAGTTACACAGTTCTATCCTAATGCTACACCAAAAACCGACATAGTTGTGACATCAGCATGGATTACGATTCACGCAGAAAATAGTAAATCTTCAGAGTTACGCGGCGTTCGGAGGTCTAGTCGTTCCACAGCTTTGTTCCAGCTCTTCTTCTTGTTTCTTTAGCCTGGAAGTTGCAGCTTCGAGTGCGCGCCGTCGTCTATCTTCAATCGAATCAGAGGGAAGGGTGCTATTTCCCCCGAGCACATGCACGAAGGCCTCGCCCTCTTCATTGGATGAGGGCTGATAGGCGCCCTTAACGTCTGCCAAATAATGTGTCCCGTGAGCCTGAGCCGCTTCAAACTCGGCGACTTCTCTATTAAGCCTGGAATTTAATTCCTTGAACTGTATACTGTCAATGAGTGGTAGTATTCGAGTCGATGGGCAACGAGCGTTAACTGACATTATTGTCGTGTTCGCTCCAGACATTATGAGCAAGTTCATGGCAAAGCACACGACGGACTTCCAGATACGGTCGAAAACCATCGTAAGCATCTGTTCGTATGCGTAGCTTGATGGCTTGTCCTACGCCAACGTTCAATCCTAAAAGGCCCGGGCTCTCATGTGGTGCTAGCTCGGTAAGCAGGCCGACGGAAAACTTGTGCTGCTGCATGATATGTTGTATTGCTGGGTCGTTGGCCAATTTGGACAGACGTGCGAGTGCGCTCGATGGGTCAGGAAGATGACTCAAGGGCTCGAGCTTGTGAAACCTATACTGCGTAGCGGATAAGCTAGAAGAGCCCGTGGAACGCAACTACGCATGCACATCAGCATAATGAAAAAAAAGGAAGTCAAGATCATGAGCCTTGCCTTGAATTGCGGTTTGAGCGCTCTCTCGCGGAGGATGCGCTCCTTCTTGTGATGTTCGGATTCCGTCGAATGTAAGGCATCTAGCTCTTGGGTGGTCGAGCCCAACATTTGGACTCTGATGCCATCCCTCAAACCAGCCTGGGCCAGGGTCACGCCTTCTTGGCTCGCACCGATCTTCTTTCCTCTGAAGAGTAGCTTCTGGGCTGACGGAGGGACCTGCGTCAGCTCCTCCAGTCTGGCACGGAGCGATGAAACAGTGTCATCTGAGGGAAGCGAGACTCTGTGGGTATCGCCGCGGAATGCGACCTCGAACGAGATGCTCGACATTGAGTGTAAGCCTGAGTAATGAGACCGTCACTGCAGCAATCGCGAGGTTCTTCGGAGACTTGCCATATTTGTCGGTACTCCTCCGAGACTCCCAACGGTGCTAGGAGCGCCTCGTATCCCCTGCTTACGCCGCTTGCACACTGTGCTCGGCATCCTGCATTCATGGCCAGAGGCGTGAAACTGTCAGAGCAAGCCAAACTACCCAAAGTCTCCTTCGAAATCGTCCAGAATGACGACTCTACACAACCAGCCGGAGTCCATGACCTACAAGCGAGGTCATATGGCTGTACGCTCTCCCGTCACCGATCTTCCTCGCATGTGGTGCATCTAACTGTGTATCAGACAACGACTTCTCGGAGTTTCAGAAACCAGATCATTACATTCGCTATATAGGTGAGTCAACGCCATCGACGTCAACACCGGGCTTCAACATACAGCAGAGCCTTTGGAGAGAGACTTGGCAACTCAGGTGGAGTATGATATGGACGAACAAGGTAAGTTTGATCTCTTGTGCGTGTCGCACCGCGTTCTGAGGCCTTAGAACAGACCAGGAGTGGCTTGACGCAATCAATGTCGAACGCAAGAAGGACCAACTGAACTTGGTAACATACGAGACTTTCGAGATCATCATGGACCGTTTAGAGAAGGAGTACTTTGATTTGGCGAGTCCTCCCATTTATGTTTCGTGTCTCGTGCCCATTGACACGCGCAATCCTCCTGCAGACCAAGAATATTCCGAAACCGGACTATGCTATGCCCTCCGAGGATTCAACCTGCGCCGTCTGTGACGATCCGGAAGGGGAGAACAGCAACGCGATCGTTTTCTGTGACGGTTGCAACTTGGCTGTACACCAAGGTGCGTTCCGACGTACAAGGTTCTGTTCTCTTTTGTGACACTGTCCAGATTGTTACGGTGTCCCATACATTCCGGAGGGTCAGTGGCTCTGTCGAAAATGTACGGTGTCACCCGAGAACCCTGTCGTAAGGATTTCCCTCAGTTCTCATGAATGTCTCATCACCGAACCTCCCATAGTCTTGCATATTCTGCCCAAACGAAGGAGGCGCATTCAAGCAAACGGTTCTTGGGGAGTGGGCTCATCTTCTCTGTGCCATTTGGATCCCAGAGACTCGCGTTGCCAACGAGGTCTTCATGGAGCCGATATCAGGTTCCGAAAGGATTCCCAAACAGAGATGGAAGCTAGTAAGTCCCTCATTCCTTTGTCCGACAAAGTGGATTTTTCGCGTACTTACCCGCTCAGAAATGCTCAATATGCGGTATTCGCGAGGGAGCCTGTATTCAGTGTACGAAATCGTCATGCTTTCTCGCATTTCATGCTACATGTGCGAGGAAAGAGAAGTTGCTCATGCCAATGAAAAGCATGCAAGGTTCAGAACCTGTCACGCTGACCTGTTACTGCGAAAAACACCTCACTGTATGACGTCCGTTCGTTCGTATTTTATCCACCTGCTTACATATGCTGCCGCTGCAGAAAGAGCAAGCAGACGCTAGGCTGAAGGCTTTAGCCGCGGATGGTGTCATGGCAAGCCCAAGTTCCAAACTCTCAAAGTCGGCAAGAGCGTACGCAAAGACGTACAAGACAGGGCCACCTTTAGTTCCACAAATCATTGTCGACCGCATCTTAAACTACATCACCAAGATCACCATACGAAAGAAGCCTGAATTCATATACATGGTATGTAAGTACTGGAGCTTGAAACGAGAAGCGAGGCGGGGGGCACCACTTCTAAAGCGACTCCATCTCGAACCTTGGACTGCTTCCAATGTCGGGAAAGTGCAGACAGAGGAGGAAAAGGCTTTGAAACTTGAGGTATGCTGCAGCAACGCCGTCTGTTTCGACTGGTTAACACCCACTTAGCATTTGAGACGGGTCCGAAAGGACCTTGAGACGCTTCGCGAGCTCACTCTACTGAGTCGCAAGCGGGAGAGCCGTAAGCTCGCCCAACTAGAATCCATCCACAGAGTACTGGAAGTCATTCTATTCCCGCATGAGGCGCCGATGCGCCTAGCGTTTGAGAAAATCCTTGCGTGAGTTCGTCGGCTCTGTTGTCCTATTACTCCTCACGTTCGCATAGGCTCGATCGGAATGGTCTGTTTAAGCACCCCGTGTCAAAGATAGAGGTCCCTGATTATTATGACGTCGTAAAGAATCCTATGAGCTGGGACATTATTGATGCGAAACTAGATCGCCACGAATACTGGGATCTGAGCGCATTTAAGGTCAGGAGTCCTTCAATGGTGTTTAGTGATAGCGGGGCTGACAGTCTTCCACAGAATGATGTCGAGCTAGTCCTATCCAATGCTATCTTGTATAACAAGCCTGGTACATCCTTCTACAAGACCGCTCAGCGCATGCAAACTGGTATTCAGCCCATCTTGGCCGATCTTTCCTCCACCCTCAGCCAGTACTCCCAAGTTGTTGCCACACTTCCCGATTCGCAGGCGCTCGAAAAGCCAATGGGTGACCTTGAGCCCCCAATAGAACTGCTTGAATTGCTAGGGTCTCCGGAAGCAATTCGAAACGACTATAAGTTCATCCTAGACACCGATCCTCTCTCGTCTTTGTTCAAATTTGAGCTCGGCCAGCTCAAACCGCCACCACCGCCGCCCCCACCGAAGCCTAAGGCACCTAAGAAGGCAGCGACGAAAGCGCTCAAAGTTAGAGAACCAAGTGCTTTGGATATATCTCCTGGTTTCCGCGCGCCCCGCACCCGCCGCGCTCATGCTGCCCTGGCAGCTTTTGAAGCCGAGGCGACAGGGAGCGTTGTTGATTCAGAAATTTATGATGCAACGGTACAGAAACCCGTGAAAGCGCGGCGTGTATCTAGTGTTGCACAGGCCCCGTTGGTCGTCCCACAAGTAGTTGAAGATGTGGATAACCAGGGGTCCTTCAAGATGTTTGATGCCGGGTGGATTCTTCCAAGTGGCCAAAAACGAGGTGGGCGGCAGCCGCTAGACAGGTCTTCGCAGCCGCCGCCGAAAAAGCGGGCGCGGATAGGTAAGTCGTATAACGTTGTGCACCACTTACATTATTTACTCGCGCACCAGATCGCGGAATGTCGCACGCTTCAATGCTCAGCGGGGCTACGTCAGAACATCATTTCCCTCAGGAAACAGCACCGCTCGAAGTAATCGCTGGTCCTTCGGTATTATCCACGGGAGAAGTGACTGAGGCGGGACCTTCAGTCATGGAAGCTGTAACCCGGGAGGCGGGGCCGACTCAGGAAGAACTGGAAGCTCGTATTGCATCAATCCCACGTGAACCGCATACCAAGGTTATCGCCGAGCGCGGAAGGATTGTTATCGAGGAACTGGATACTCCGGCGACTCGCAGAGCGAAGGCACAACGAAAGAAAGCAGAAAGGGCTGCGGCTGCTTTTGCGGCACGTCAGGTGGTCAACGCCCCGGAACCCAGCCACGAAGACTCGGAACTATCGTCTCTTAGCGAGCTGGATAGCGAGGACGGAGGTGACGGTGGCTCAAAAAGCACAGGGGAGCAATTGGATCCCATGCACTTACCTCAACCACTGCCAGCTGCAGGGCTACCCACAGCGCCTACCCGCCGCGAACCGGGCTCCGTCATCCTCGAGGAAGGTAAGATGTTGGAGGGTGGAACGCTTGGTACGTCATCAGTAGGTGATTCAACATCTGTACTGATTACGGTGATACAGTTTGGGCGAAAGCTAGTGCGTATTCCATTCCCTATTTGCGAGGGCTTTACTGACTCCCTTCTTAGGCACTTACCCATGGTGGCCAGCGGTAGTGTACGAACCTGATGACGAACGCATACCCAAAGTTGTGAAGAAGCTGCGAGATACACTACGCCGAACTGAGAGCGGTCCATTACACCTTGTGCAATTCTTTGACAAAGCATCTCAATGGTAATCCATGCATCGTCACGAGCTATGAGATTGTGATCACTAGCACCCTTTTAGGCAATGGGTCGAACTCAGCAAATTGTTACTTTTGGGCGAAAATCAAGGTAAGACAAGGTCAGCATCATTTGTCCGTACATCACTGATATTCCGGTAAAAGAATTGGATTCTGAACTGTTGGCGCCACAATCACGTCGTCAACGCTGGAAGACAAGTGGTATTAGGAAGGACTGTCGGGATGCATACCAGTACGACCTCCTGTTTCCCGTTATTCTTAGAGTCTCATTTTGCCTCTCAGACGAGCGATAGCCGAAATGGAGACAGAAACAGACATGGGTCCAGAGGTAGAAAGCGGAGAGATAGAATTAGTGATGGTGGATAACCCTGTCACTCCTCCAGAGGATGCGGGAGGCCCCCCAAGAGAAGAAGTCCGCCATGGTGGATGTAACAATGTCCGCTGATGATTTGGTTTGTGTGAATTGTAATGACAATAGTTTCTTTTTCTGCCTGACCGGGTTGCCCTTCACTAGGCAATGGGACAGTCGACTTTGGAAGATGTGAGTGATGTGCATGCCCCTCCCTCGTGTCTTGTTCCCAGGCAGTTATTTGTGTAGCTGAGCTTTTTTGTCCCAGGTAAGCTGTCAGCATACTCTTGTGTCCATTAGTTTTCAACATGAATGTTGCCATTGATTGAGTTCTAAATCCTACTTTGCAACAAAGGTCTACCCTTTACACTGCATTTTTTATGCATGCTGGACAACAGGTATCCAGTTTGTGTCATGTAAAAATGTCTATTTTCAAGTTGGAACCTATGTGGCTTGACTTGTGCAGTCTTACAAATGTCTGAACTAGTGGTGGGCCCCTGGACAGGGGTAATGAACATGGAAACTTGCCACAAGGCATTTGAGGAAATACAAGAATTTGTTCATGTCAGAAAGCACATTTAATGATAACTTCTCTGATTAGAGCTAGGTAGCATGGTGTTGTGATATGTACTTTCTTTCTTTTTTTCTTATCTAATCTTTTATCCTATCTTCCTTTTTGTCTAATCTCTTGTACTTGGACCCTTCTAAACTCTTGACCTCATGGTTAACACATGTTGCTCTTCTGGACCATTCCACTCCACAGTAATGTCATGCCTCACCCTTGCCTTGTGTTATGCCTCATTGAGGCCTCATGTATTCTAGTATATAAGTGACTCTGAATTGCCCTAACTAGCTTCTCCAAGCTAGTTCATTTGGGTCTTCAACATCCTAAAGCACCTGCTTCCCAGTGTTTCCTTTCTTCTCTCTCATCTCTGCTCATCTAGTCTCTCATTGGTGAACCTGTGACTTTTGTTGTTAGGTTTTGTCACACTTGAACTAGCTTCTTCCATGTCACACCTTCACTGTTGACCTTTACACCTGGACTCAATGGTTAGTGAGACAGTTCATCATTCCCTGCTTCATTTGAGATGGCACCACTGTCTACTCTCCCCTCATGTCCCATCCTTCCTCTGTTCAACCTTGCCCACTGAATTTGTACCATGTTAAGTGTGAACCTTCCCTCAAGTTGCTCTATCTGACACCTGAACCTGAAAGACCTTACACCCCCCTAAGGCAATCTGGATCTGTCACAGCCTTGGAAGAATGAATGATGAGAGGGAGAGGTAGACATTGCAGGGAGTGGGAATGAAGAATCCATATGCTTCTTCAACTGGAGAGACTGACACAACCACATAAGACCTTTCAAGTCTGACAACAGACTCAAGATGACCAAAGAATGTCCTCCTGGATGTCATACTGACAAGGAGAATGCACTGTCCCAAGGAGACAGATTGGGAGGGAGTGGACAAGGAAGGGATGAACCAGGATGCCTCAGGGCAGAAGCTGGTGGGAAGTCCTGGGAGGTATAAGTAGTTATGCTCCCTAGCACAGGATGCAAGCAAAGAGATCATTGATGGGGCAACCATTGTGATGGGTCAGCAGTCTTCTGCTTGAGTGACCTGTAAAAGTGAAGGGAGAGGGGTTCCATGCAGCTAGTGCAGAGGGAGGTGGGCAGTCTGGACAAAGAGGGAGCTGGGAGACAAAGGGAGACAAAGACAATAGGCTCCTGAGAGCCTGAGGATGACCTGGGGCAAAGAAAAATCAGTGGATAGACCCTTAAGGGAGCCTCAACCACTAGAAGACTGAAGATGATGATAGAGGGGCTTCAAAAACAATGGAAGATGAAGATATATTGCAGGAGGATAGTCTCCAGGAAGTAAGTATGAATGATGTATATTCTGAGCTGTCTTTTGATGTCTGGTACTACAGGGTTTATATACAAGACCAGAGTGTAGCCTTGGGCAAATGTGAAGCAACACTCTGTCAGCAATTGGTAAAGGATCAGTAAGGGATTGGTAAGGGATTGGTGATGATCAGTAAGGCTTGGTAAGGACAGTAAGCAATTGGTAAACACAGTGGTAAGCATGACAAAGAATATCAACAGGTGATGTGAAATAAACATGAGTCATAAAAGGAATGGATGAATAACATGCCAAGAGAATGAGTCAGAGTATTGGTCATTTGCTGAGTAAGGGGTATGACTGTGCAGATCTTGATGTTGCAGGTCAAGGCACAGTGGTTCCAAATAAAGGATGGTGGGAGATTGTGCCAGGGGCCAGATGTTGGGGGTCTCTAGAGGTGTCAGGGCATTAGGATTTCGCATTTTTCCCCCTCTTCCTCCTCTCAAAAGGGGTGCTACATCGACAGCTAGTCTTCAGCAGGGTGTGAGGAAGGTGGGGGACCATCCTCTCCCATGAGAGCAGGGAGAAATGTCTCAAAGTTGTCATGAATGTGATCAGATAGCCTAGATGATATGTACATATGTGAGGTGGGTGTTTAACTCTGTCAAGTTGTCTTTACCACTGCCTTTGATAACAAGGAACCTAGGACCTTCATTGGTGCCAACATTAGCCTGGGAAAGGCCTTATTTTGTCAGGCCAGGTGTCTTGTCATTTAACCAGTGGTACATCCACAATACAGTTTGCAGGTCTTTGCTCATAGTTGAGTAGGGCCAATTGGGCACACAGGAGTCATCAGAATAGGATGTAGATGAGTTTGTCTCATTTGGTGGTTTCCCTTCATAATTTGGTTGGCATGCTCTGCTCAAACATTGTATGTGGGCTGCAGTAAGGCTATACAATATGTGCATGGTAGGCTTTTGAGTGCATGTTCTGGCAGCGAGCTTGTACAGAGTGTCATGCTGATGAGCTACTCCAACAGTTGTCTGTCCAGCAGTTAAGTTGCACTTGTTCCATTCAAAGGTGGTTGTTGTTCCTTGGCTGGCAAGGCATGCAATTGAGAGCAGGTTAAAAGTGAGATTTGGCACATAGTAGACATCATGTAGGATGATGTGACCTTCTTCCTCATTCCCCAGTTCTGTATCAAGGACTATTTGGCCAACTCCAACTGCAGACACAGTGTTTCCATTTCCAACTGTGATTGACTGTGAAGGTACAAGCTGTTTGAAGGTGGTGAACCAACTATATTGACAGCACATGTGTGCAGAGGCTCCAGAGTTTAGTATCCAGTGCATGCAAGGGATGTGGCTGTGTGTTTGAGCTATGAAGAGGTGGAGCAGCACATTGTGCATGGGGGATATGTGAGCTACATTTGCTGAATGTTCATCTTTCTCCTTATCTCCTGGTTTTCCCTTGTGTTCAGATGCCAAGTTTGATCCAGCCTTATCAGCTTTCTTCTTGTGACATTCATCTTTGCTGTGCCCTTTCTTTTTGCAGTACCCACATTTTGATTTCTTCTTATCATCCTTTGTGTTTGACTTTGGATGTCCAGATGTGCATGCAATGAGTGCACTTTGCCCACCAGAGGTAAGCTGTTGTGACTTCTCCTCAATTAGCACTTGGGATATCACGGAGTCAATAGAAAGCTTGTCATTTGAAGACATCAAGATGGTGTGGAGTGTTGCATAGGAAGGTGGTAAGGATATTACCATAGCAATGGTTATGAGGGAGTCATTGAGGGGTTGACCAAGTGACTTTAGTATGTGTGCTTTTTGCCACATAGCATTTAGCTGGTTTTGCATTGGACTGTCTGCCAAGAGTGTACCACAGAAGAGCTCGCCTATGAGATAGGCAATGGTCTGCTTGCCATGCCCTTCATACTGCTGACACAACTTTTTCCAGATCTCTGCTGCTGTTGGTGCATGGAGAACTCCAGTAAGGGGTTCATCCTTCAGAGTGAGTATTATCTGGGCATGTGCTTCCTTGTCTTTGATCATCCAGTCAGCATGGCCTATGGGGTCATTTGTAGGGTCAGGCACAGTAGTCATGCTTCCTCTGACAACATCCCACAGGTCTTGTACATTGAGTATCATGCAGATCCTTACCTTCCATATTTGGAAGTTTGAGCCATCATCTTCTAGTGATGGAATGTCATAGAGGCAACTCAAGGCCTGTTTGGCTTTCACTGACAAGATAGTAGTAGGTGTGGAGGTGGGTGCTGTAGATGCTGATGCCTGAGTAGGGACCACAGTTGAAGCAGAAGGGTTGGACATTCTGTAGGCTTAGATAGACTGCATCAGCAAAACCCTGGGTTTGGTACAGAGGCACAGACCCACAGATGGTACAGATTTTCCACAGACCAAGTACAGACCCCTACAGACCCTACAGACCCTACAGACTCCACAGACCCACAGACACCACAGATCTAAACTTTGATTTGCCCATATCTCATCCAGAAATAGACATATTGATGATATAATCATACTGACATGATCATGACATCACACACTACAACTTTTGTTATGACATCATAACTGTACAGCCAACTTTTTTATTTTTGCAAACTGGGACTCCATGAGAACTTTGCAAATATCTCACCCAAAAAAGGAGATATTACTAAGGTAAAAATATTCCCATGGTCCTGTGATCATAGGCTACAACTTTTGTTATGACATTGTGGCTGTACAATTACTCTGTATGATAGAATTCTAGACTGGCCTGTGGTAGCTACTAGTGGCAGTCAACTTCAAAGTCTGCACATGATGCATGAGTGGAGTTTGAATCTGAGTTTGAAATTTGTACAGGTGTGCCACACAACTCACACAGCTGGCTTCAAAAGTTGCTGAGGTAAGCAGAAAAGGATATTTAAACCCAGCTCACTCTGACACCACATCTCTTTCCACTACCACCACCATCCCTCCTCCTCAGTCATCTTTGTCATTGTCCCTCCCTCACCACCCTCCTTTGCTACCACCACCCATATGGTGAGTACCCTCTCCCTACTAATAGTAATAAGTGACCACTTAGTATAGACAGATATGTATATCCCTGTACCTTGACATGTAATTTAGGTAGCTTATGATAATATGATTCAATTATTGGTCAACTACAACATGTGTGAGTGGGTAGAATCTGTAGTACTGAAACAATCTGGGGTAGGTCTGTACAGGTCTGTACAAATATGGATATGTGTACAGAGTCTGTACAGATCTGTACAGGGGGGGACCTGTCTGTGGGTCTGTGGTCTGTACAGACCTGTATAGAGGGGGGGGGTTTTGCTGATGCTTTTGGAGGGTGTTCACAGAGTGGGAGACCTTAAGTCTAAGAGTGTGAACTCAGTCTTTGAGTTAGGATGAAGTCTAATATCTATTAACCAACCTAAGAGTGTGAACTACCCAAAGGATAAGTGAAAATAGTCTATAGTAGAGAAGAAGCAACATTACCTCAGTCTTTGAGTTAGGATGAAGTCTGAGGTGTAAAGGAAAAAAGATGAAGCTACAAGTATGGCATATTATGTAAGCAGTGCTCACTGTACTTGGAAGTTACAAAACTCCAACACTTTGTCTCTACCAGTAAAATTCTGCCATTGTCTATCTTGTCACCTGAGAGTTCAATGTAATCATCTTCATTCCTCAAGGCCTTCCAGGCATCACTACTGGAACAGCCCCACTGAGAACATGTATACTGTGAAGGAGGTGGGGGAGATGGTGTGGACTCATTGAGCTCAGAGCCACTGACAACATCAGTAATAGCCTTTAAAAAAGTCACTTCAATGTAGGTAGAGACTATTAATCATACCCACCATGGCATTCATCCTCTGATGAATTGTCTTTGCAGATGGATGAGACATGGCCAGGTGCTCCCCAATGTCACTACCTTGGATGTAAGGAGAGTCATCATCACAGGTACCTGCTTCAGGAGGGTTATTGATCATAGGAGTGGCTGGGTGGCTGCTTGAGTAAGTACATGTAGGGGGAGCTTGGACCTTGATCTGAGAGCCCATGCCCATGCTGGAGACCAACCATGCATAGTGAGAGTTGCTGGCTGAGCACTGAGAGAGGAGAGTGTGGAGTGGTTTAGAAGATGCAAGTTTGTCAGCCCAGTTGACAACATCTCCAACACCAGAGTGCTTGCTTTTATCTGCCTCTAAGCTGGAGTCAATGCAATCCCAGTAGAAAAGAATGGTCTTGGTGAGTAAAATCATTGTTGTCAACATGCTGAGGGATGGGAAAACTTCATACCAAGAAGAATCTGGCTTCCATTTCTGGCTATCCATGCTGTGCTGGTCTGCAATCCTAATGGCCTCATCAGCTCCAACAAGTTTCCCTTGTGCCACAAGGACTGCATCATGAGACAATGCCTTCTGGGTGCATTTTCACTTCTGAGCCATTTCATTAAGACTCCCCTCCAGCTTGTTGTCCAATTCCTCCCCACCATCAGCCAGCCACTCCCCACCACCTTGTAAATCTATGAGTGATCCACCACTCAGATCCATATGTACTTGTCATGTTGCTCTCCACCCTGTCATCATCCCCAAAGACACTCTTCATTGTGTATGCAGAATCTTGTGATGGATCATTGATGATAAGGTGGAGTCTTGGTTTTGGCTTGGGTGGATTGGTGAGTTGGCTCTCTTCCTCTTGTATGGAGCTATCAATGATATTTGCTAGTCATTGGATACCATGTTCCTGGGCAGTTTCCTGTTCCCCCTGGGCCCTTTCAACTTCTGTGTCATTGGCTTGCTTCTGCTCAGAGGTATGTTGCTTTTGTTTCCCTTCCAAGATGATATGTCCAGGATGCTGATTGGCATTTTTGGCACAGGTGGTAGGGTGGGACATTATTGAGACTTTGGGAGGGGGGAAGTGTGCAGGGTAAGCAGCACATAGTGAGGGAAAAAGAGAGTCATGTAAGGTAGAGAACTCTGTAGTCTTACATCCAGGTATGCTATGTCTGGCATCTCCATTTAACCTTGCTGACTCATGATGCTAGACATTCCCACCACAGTAGTGTCACTTTCACACTCTGCCAGTTTGTTGAGTGTGTGATAGCACCTACATTATGTCCTGATCTCATTCTCAGTTAGCCAGATGAGCACTCAGTGCCCACTGGATTCCATGTCTGCACACTGGCTGTCATCATTGGTTCAAGACAGCTTCCAGACTGAAACACCACAAGTCATCTTTCCACAACTACTCCTTTCATGAGTCAGGCTTGCCACTACACTCACCACCAGCAGGGCCAGCTGAAGGTACAATCTGCAATTACCATGAAAAGGTGACAGGTAAGCTAGACTCCATCTAATTCATTCTCCTGCTGCATTGATCCACTCTGCTAGGCCAGAAATGTGACTCTAATGGGCAGGACATTGATCCCAACTCTCCCCTGCTGCCTTTCTTCAAAAGGAGTTCAAATGACTGGGGTCCATATGGTAGTTGACTATGTTTTGAAACCACAGAATTCATTTTTCAGGAAGCAGATATGTCAGTGTCAAAAATCGACAAATTGTGTTACCTCTGGGGGTGTTCATCTAGTGGTGGCCAACCACCCTTTTCAGACTACAAGGAACTATACAAGACAATTGATGCTATGGGAGTCAGTGATGTTTGATGGAACTCCTTCAAGCTCAAGTACAATGGTGAGCGACATGCCAACAATATCCCACCTTGGATGGACAAGGCATATGAATACTGGTTCCATGATCCCCTTTCCTTGGTAGAAAACATACTTGCTAACTCAGAATTTCATGGTGAATTTGACTACAGCCCATGCCAGGATTTTACAACAGGTGACAGCAAGCAAAGCTTTGAAAACTTCATGTCAGGAGACTGGGCATGGTCACAAGCAGTACATTTTCCTTTTTCTTGCCCCATGTCCACCACCAAAGTGCCTACATTAGGATGCAATTGCTAGAGATCCATCGACACATGGGGCAACTTTTGTCCCAATCATTCTTGGGAGTGACAAGATGATGGTCTTGGTAGCAACCAGACAGACTGACTACTGGCCAGTATACCTTTCTGTTGGTAACATTCACAACAATGTGTGGCATGCTCACTGCAGTGGTGTCAAGCTTCTCACATTCCTTTTGATCCCCAAAGGTAGTGGAAGTTTTCCCTCTCATTACACATACTCACTGGGATTTTCTTGGTGGCAAAGAAATACACAGATGACCCCATGTTCTGGTGCTTCAAAAAGCAGCTCTTCTGTTATGCCGCGGGTTCCTCGAAGCGCCTAATAAAGGCGTAGGAACAGAGAGCGGTATAAGAAGTAGTTCGTCGAGTGTAAAGCCAAAGTAATGGCGTGTTTGACGAAGTAGTACCTCAGTGCGTAAGGACTTTGAGCACCCTTGGACGGCTCACTAGTATTCCCAAAGAATGGGGATAAATGAGACGTGTTGCAAGGTAGCGAAAAGATAAGGAAAGACAGCAGTATCGTATCGTCTATATATACCGCTAGTCTAGTGGGCATAAGGCCCAAAGGAAACAATGTCCGGGGCCCACTACAAGTGGGCATACTATCGTAATGTAGTTAAGTAGCCAATGAGAGCGAGCACACAGAGTGGGCTCGCGATGGAATGTCAACAATGCGCAGCTAAAGTACAACGGGCACACGACAACGATGAGTCAAAGAAGAGAAGTGGAGTCACGAGTACAGAAGTTAATCGTGGACCCGTTGAGGGGTACACGGCATAGTCAAAAGAAGCGATGGGGTTACACCCATCGGAAGAGATCATGTAACCGATCAGAGATCGGTTACCAAAGATAAAGGCCGGAAGGCCGGTTCTTGAGTATTACGCGCATTCCGATGAGGAACGCGACGATAGAGCAGCCGAGGACGACGAGGGTGGCGGGACCGAAGGCGCGTAGCCAGAGTTCTAGTCCGGAAACGGAAGGTACGGGGTCGAAGCGTAACATCACCCCCCCCTCAAGGTCAGCGAGCTCCTGGTCGACGAGTTCGGAGGGTACGCGGCGAGGTCGAACGACGACCGGAGGTGGTCGCGACGGGAGGCGAGGGATTGGGAGAGGTCGACTGAGAGATGGGAGGAGCGAATGGGTAGACAGCGGCTGCATGTTGAGCATCCATCCAGCGAGAACCTGACCCATGGCCACAGGACCAGTGTCCGATGTAGCTGCAATCGTAGCACACGTAGACGTGAAGAGGATGGTCGGAGGGGACCTGAATGCGTCCTCCAAGATAAAAGCACAGTTTATCCTCGAGTGTGAGAACGATGAACGGACTGGGCGGGAAGGAACTCAGCATGTGAATTGCATTGTACGGCTTCTGATCGACTATTCCCCAAGCGCTTTCGCACGATTTATCTAGGAACGTCTCCCAATCATAGACCGTGGCGTCGGTGGTAGAGTACCGTGTCAAAACAGCAGTGGCTTGCTTGAAGACCCGGTCCTTCGTTCGTTCTTCCGATTCTGCGGTTGGAGGAGGCATTTTGACCTTAACGTGAGGGACGGATAACCTCGAAGGGTCAACTCCGCCAGTTTCTCGGTTTCCTGAGGCGTCAGGGGCGGTCCACGGCGATGTCTGGAAAGAACCCCACTCAGGGGGCGGTGTTGCGTGTATCTTATGAAATCCCGATCCTCCTCTCTCTGCAGCAGCAGCCACTTGGCATAGGACATCCAGACTGGTTCTTCCGGGTCTATCACTCGTTGCGAGGCGAAAGGAATTAGCAACCAGCGGCCCTAGATCCTGATGCAAGATCTGGACGATGTCATGTTGGACTTCACCCATTGTGGAAATTGCCGCACGAAGGGTATTCTCGAGGAACGTGGCATTGCCGGTGGAGTTGGGAGCTTTGAGCGTGATGTCGAGGAACTTAGGGACATAAGAAGCTACTACGTCTGATCCTCGGAAGATCTGACACAGCAGCCGTAGACGTTGCTCCTGTTCTCGTGTGACCCCGACAAGTGGGTCCCCTGTGTTGTATTTCGTAAGCAGCCAACAATAGTCGAAGAACTGTGCTGTCGTGGGTTCCACGACGGTGACCGAGGGTGTTGGCTGTTCGGGAGCGACGGAAGGTCCGGAACCTTCCGATAGGTGCTGGCATGGTACGGTTCCGGCAACGGGTAAAGCAGGTAGCGGTCGGGAAGAGTCGGTTTGGCCGTAGGAAGGCTCATCGTCGTAGGGCGCGGCTGAGAGTCGATCAACGAGGGGGACGGTCGGCATTGGCGTAGGGGGTCTGTAACGGGCTTTGCCCTTGTTTGGTTTCGTTCGACGTATTGTGAGCCCTCCGAGAGGGCGGAAGTCGGAGGTGTTAGAAATGGGTTCACATGATGTGGAAGTCTCGTTGTCCGTGGATGACGGAGCTCCGGAGAACGGGCGAGCGAGTAACTCGTGTGGGAGGGGAAACGAGCCGGAGGGGGAGTGCGTGGGAGAAGGTGCGGAGACCTCCATGTAGTCGTCTGCGAGGCAGGAGGCGAACGTGGATTCATCATAGTCAAAGTAGTCGGAGCCTGGGTTTTCAGTGTTTACGGAGCGAAGGCTTGCCATTTAATTGAGGCGACGGGCGAGTTTGTACTGTTTGAGCACCTCTTCGGCGTGCTCTTTTATATTGTCCTCTGGCTCCCACGTGTTAGAGGAATGAGGGAAACCGACCCACTTAACAAGGTACTCATGGCCCTTTCTGCGCCCCTTGCTCCTGTGGTTGAGTATCGTCTCCACTTCCCATTCTACTTCATCATCAACCAAATCCGGAAGTGGAGGTGGAGGCGCAGGGCCGTATTCGGCAGTTTCGGTGAACGGGTAGATCCGTGACGTGTGGAACATGGGGTGTACTTTCCAAGTGGGCGGTAGTCCCAACCTGATGGCTACTGGCGAAATTAACTCAGTGACAGGGAAGGGCCCGAGGCGTCTCGGTTCTATTTTTGAAGATTGGCCCTGAGTGCGTAAGTTGCCAGAATCCAGCCATACTTGGTCACCCTTCTTTGGCTCGACGTAGACACCCCTTGATCTAGATCGCATCACGTCCTGTGCCCTCTTGTGGCTCAGTTGGGCGATATCGTGATTGATCGCTAGGGACTGGAGTCGGTCGTCCACTGATGGTGCGGCAGTGGGGCATGTCATTGGATACGGAGAGGGGTCATAGCCGTAGAGAAGCGAAAACGGGGTTTGTCCATGTACGGAATGGACTCGGGAATTGTGGGCGAACTCGGCATCCGGTAGTTTTTGCGCCCATGAATTGGGCAGCTCTGCACAATAGCAGCGTAGATACGTTTCGAGTTCTTGATTGACCCGTTCGCTTTCACCATTCGTTTGCGGGTGGTATGCGGAAGAAAGCTTGGTCTTGACTCCTAGCGATTTGTACAGCTCTTTCGTAAACGCAGACGCGAACTGCGGACCACGATCAGAAATTACTGCCTCGGGTAGACCGTATCTCTGATAGATGTATTGCTGAAACAACCGTGCAAGTCCCACCGAATCCACGGTTTTGTTGGTCGGTACGAACACCGCCGCCTTGGTAAGCCCTTGATCTACAACGGTTAAGACTGAGTCGTATCCTTCTGACTTGGGTAGGTCAGTGATGAGATCCATCGAGATCTGCTGAAAGGGTAGTGGGTTTTTGGGCGTGTCGTTCGGAGTGACGGGCGGTGTAACCGGGTGAGTGATGACCTTGTTCACTTGGCATGTCGGACAGCCTTTAACATAGTCACGGATATTTTTCCACATTCCGGGCCACCAAACCTCCCTATTCATTTTCCTTGTCATCGCCTTTACTCCGGGATGTCCGGCAGAAGGGTGGTCGTGGTAGTCGTTTAGACATTGCTTTCTTGTCTTCGGGGGTACATAGAGTCTTTGTTTATACTGCTTCGTTCCGTCCGACACCCTTTGTACCTCGGGGTTTTCTTCCGAGAGCGTGTTGTCCTTTGGCGTTTCGCTTGTGGCGCGATCATACACCTCTTGGGATACTATGTAGACCCCCTTTTGTTGGTCAACCTTTTTCTCGTCCGTCGTGCGGCATTGACCCGAGGTCGATGTGGGTTTGTCAGCGGAAATGTCAGGTTTTACCCCCCCCTCAAGCCACATGGCATCAGGGAGAGCCGCAGCAGTGACGGCTGGTTCATCGCCGTAATCAGGGCGTCGTGACAGGGCATCCGGGACGCCCATAAGTTTGCCGGGTTTGTGGGTAAAGAGTGCCGGATAGCCTTGAAGCGTATCCAGCCAACGAGCCTGTCTTGGGGTAAGCTTCTGCGGGTGTCGCCAATACGTAAGGTTCTTGTGATCCGTGAAGATCACTGTAGGTTCTACCGGCGATATTAGATAGTGTCGGAAGGCGTCTAACGCACGTATGACAGCAAGCATTTCCAAATCGAAAACTTGATAGCGCTGTTCAGCTCCTTTAAGTGATTCTGAAAGAAAGTGGCATGGGTGCCACTCGTCATCCGATCCCTTTTGAGCTAGCACCGCACCGGTTCCGACCTTTGAGGCGTCGGTAAAGAGGGCGAACGGCTTGCGAAAGTCGGGGATCTGTAGTACCGGTGCTGAACAGAGTAGACTTTTGATTTGCAGGAATGCGTCGTTTTCCTCGTCGCCCCAGCGCCATTTGGTATCCTTCTTCGACAGGTTGTGGAGCGGCCATGCTCGTTGCGAGAACGACGGGATAAACCTGCGATAGAAGTTACAAAAGCCGAGAAAAGACCTTACATCCCTTAAGTTGTGAGGGGTCGGCCAACTTTCGACGGCGTCGGTTTTGACTGAGACAGTTTGTACGTTTCCTTTTGAGATCTTCATTCCTAAGAACTCAATTTCTTCGGCCTCGAAGACACACTTGGACAGCTTGAGGCGCAACCGTTCCTTTTGGCAAATTTCCAGGAACTCCTTAACGTATTTCCGTAGCTCGGGGATGGTTTTGGTGTGAACCACCACGTCATCCATGTATCCACACTGCTGTCGCTTATGGAGCTGGTCAGCGAATGTGGTGTCCATAAAGCGCTGAAAAGTTGGCAGGGAGTTGCACTGGCCGAAAAACATTACCGTGGGTTCAAAGAGACCTCGCGGTGTTAAAAACGCGGCCTTCCACTGGTCGTGCGGTTTAACTCGTACGTTAGTGAAACCCCACCGTACATCAAACTTGGCGAAATACTTCGACTCGCATAGCTCGTCCACCATTTGCGGAATATTCGGCAGGGGGTAAGAGTCGTGGATCGTATGGGAGTTGAGGTACCTATAGTCTTGCACCAAGCGTTTTGCACCATCTTTCTTTGCTACGAAAAATATGGGCGCTGAGACGGGTGAGTCCGAGGGCACTATTTTGCCGCATTGCAAGTTTTCATCGATGAACTCATCGAGACTTTTTCGTTCATCAGGCGACATCGGGTACAGCGTCGCCTTCTTCATTAGACTCTTGTTGTCTTTCCGAAAATCCTCCTTAGTCTTGATCTCATGATCTAGACCCTGACGGAAGTGAGGTAACGGGATATCGGTTTCGGAAAAGACTTCAGCAAATGCAGTATACTCCGAAGGGAGTTCGGGGACCTTATTCGGTCCAGCATTTACCTCTAACTGAGTCGAGATCATTGTGCGATTAACAGAGGCGTTCTTGTCCTCATGTTTATCGTCTTTCTTCTTCGGTGGTTGCTCGTCTGGGGAACCACCCCAACTAACCACCCTATGCGTTCGCCAGTTTACGACTGGCATTTCCTTCTTGAGCCACGGCATTCCTAGGATCAGATGATCCTTTTCCATCGGGCCAACATAGCAAAGTACTTGAAACTCGTGAACTGGCTTGACGATATTCCGGCACTTTAGGAAGACCTTTTTCTTGATGGTATACCGTACGCGTCCGTCGAAGGCGGTAATATCCCATGTTCGTTTGACCGAGTAGGTTCGTAGCTTCAGTTTGGCCGCTAACCGTGCTCCTATGAGGTTCACTTCGGCGCCACTGTCGATCGTGGCGGGTATCCTCGCTTTGTCGTAGTTGAGAAGCTCCAGAGTTCCGTAGATAGATCGGGCACACATTTCAGATTCGTCGGCAATACTATTACAGGAAACTCGGGCACTCAAAACACTTTTAGAGTTGGGCGAACTGTACGAGGAAAATTCAGAACGCCCCTTTAAAAACCCTTTTCATTGGAAGCCTTTGCTCTTTCGTCGGCTTCCGTTTCATCTTCCGCATCTATTTCCTTGACACTTTTCTTCTTCGGCCTTGGACAATCTTTGCTAAAGTGTCCTTCTTCGGCGCAGTTGTAGCAGTGCACCAGCCTTACGTGGCTTCGTTTGCCTTTATCTCCTGGACGTCTCTTGTCTACGTCCATAGCGTTAGGATCCTTTGAGGGTCGGGATGGGAAGTGATAGCGCGAGTGGGCTTCGCTAGCCTTTCTTCTATCGAGCGTACGTTTTTGTTCGATCTTGCTAATGGCTTGTCCGGCGTAAGCAATCCATTCGGAGACCGTATTAGGTTCCTTATGATCCAGAACCCAGTCTCGTATTTCTTTCTTCAGACCTTGTCCGAAAAAGATAGAACCGTTGAAGTTGTCATCATTATAACCGGTTCGATTGAAGACGGAAAGGAATCGGGAGACATAGGTTTCGAAGGGGTCGGATCCTTGCGATAGCGTTACGAGTTCGATTTGGGCTTTGTGTTCCGGATTTCCGGAAACGAACGTTCCACGAAGCTTAGCTTCGAATTGTTCCCAATCGTCTCTGTAGTACACTCGGCCGCTTCGGTCGTGTTCGTTGATATACACCTCAGCGAAGGCTGCAGCAGAGCCCTCTGTCATAAAGGAGAGCGTTAATCCGATTCGAAGGTGATCGGAAGAATATATGTGCTGATTAATTTGGAAATAGCCTTTAACCTGCATGATCCAGGTAAAGAAGAGGTCGTGGTTGCCGTTATAGACACGGGGTTTGTTGAGATTAAACTCTCGACCTCCATTAGGCTTCTCGTTCTTTTCCCTTACGGTTGCGGCGGCAAACCGGGCACGAATTTCTTCGATCTCCGTTGCGGTTGGTTCTCGATTAAAAAGCGGGGTTGGAACGGAAGAGGGCTTCACGGGTTCCTGCCCAGATCCCGATCCAATGTTCAAGCTTTCGGTTGCGTGGGACATGATGTGGATAAGATTCTCTTCGTCAATGTCGGGAACGTGGGTGTCTCCGACAACGGATCCTAGATCGGATTTGTCGTCGAAGTTTAGTGGTTCGTTATCGGTTTCTGACTCCGGTTCGTTTTCTCGGTAAGCACCTAACAGAGCTGGGTTGCGAAGGGAGGACGGTGGAGTTGGGGACCGAGGTTGATCCGGGTACCGTCGTTCAAATTCGCTTCTGGTAGGTTTACGGGAAGTGTATTTGCGGGGTACCGGTTGTGGCGCTGCGCGACGTTTGCCTTTACTTAAAGACCAGAATCCTGAGTCAGGAGGAGGCGGTGGCGGTGGTCGTGACGACACCGTGGGCAAACAATAAGGCGCAGTGGAAAAGGTGGAGGGATGGTTTGACACGTTCTTGATCCTTCAGGCTAAAGAATAACCAGACCTATTTGAAGACGTAGTCGTTTGATATAGCAGGCGTTGTGTCCGAAGGAACGGTCACAGCTGCGGGTTAAGATCTTTTCGCTTTTGTTATGCCGCGGGTTCCTCGAAGCGCCTAATAAAGGCGTAGGAACAGAGAGCGGTATAAGAAGTAGTTCGTCGAGCGTAAAGCCAAAGTAATGGCGTGTTTGACGAAGTAGTACCTTGGTGCGTAAGGACTTTGAGCACCCTTGGACGGCTCACTAGTATTCCCAAAGAATGGGGATAAATGAGACGTGTTGCAAGGTAGCGAAAAGATAAGGAAAGACAGCGGTATCGTATCGTCTATATATACCGCTAGTCTAGTGGGCATAAGGCCCAAAGGAAACAATGTCCGGGGCCCACTACAAGTGGGCATACTATCGTAATGTAGTTAAGTAGCCAATGAGAGCGAGCACACAGAGTGGGCTCGCAACGGAATGTCAACAATGCGCAGCAATGCGCAGCTAAAGTACAACGGGCACACAACAACGATGAGTCAAAGAAGAGAAGTGGAGTCATGAGTACAGAAGTTAATCGTGGACCTGTTGAGGGGTACACGGCATAGTCAAAAGAAGCGATGGGGTTACGCCCATCGGAAGAGATCATGTAACCGATCAGAGATCGGTTACCAAAGATAAAGGCCGGAAGGCCGGTTCTTGAGTATTACGCGCATTCCGATGAGGAACGCGACGATAGAGCAGCCGAGGACGACGAGGGTGGCGGGACCGAAGGCGCGTAGCCAGAGTTCTAGTCCGGAAACGGAAGGTACGGGGTCGAAGCGTAACATCTTCCACATTGCAATGTCAAAGATTCTAGGTTCACTCCAGGTTTGCATGACAGTACCACAGGTGATGAAGTGCCCTGATGGTCATTTTCATCACATCATCTGCAGTATTGGCCCATATATCACTGACTATCTGGATCAAGTTCTGATATCCAGAATTGTCCAGAATTGGTGTGGCAGGTTTGTACTGGCACATCTATGTTACCTGAACTAACTCATTTTATCCAAGATGTACTGCATCTCCCAATGACCTGGATGTGGGTAGGCCTCCACACATGGCGCAACTGATGAGAGCACTGATCAAGGAACTACAAGCAAGTGCCATTTGGGACAAATGGGGCATCAATGCCAACATTGTGGTAAGATCATTCTCAATTTTCTAACAATGTCAATAGCTCATTTTTAGCTATTCACCAAAGATTTCCCCTGTGCTGACATCTGCCAACTCCTGGCACCAGACATTCCCCATCAGCTGATAAAAGGTGGTTTCAAGGATCATCTTGTGGAGTGGGTAGGTAAATATTTAGAACTCATGTATGGGATACTATCCAATGATCATCCTGATTGACATACCATCACTTACCAGTATTGCTGCTGCACCACCATTTCCAGGACTGTGGAGATTTCCTGATGGGTGGGGGTTCTCACAGTGGACAGGCGATGACTCAAAAGCATTGATGAAGGTGAGCTTGCCATTCCCATCCTCACCCTGTCTCATATTGGGTACCCTTGGGTGTACTGTATCTACCTGCCATCAAGGGGCACATTCCATGTGACATTGTGCAGATGTTTCACACTTTCTTGGAGTTTACACTGTAGGGAGGGAATGCTCCCTACTAAGATATTTCTTTTAATTCTCTGTTTCTACTTATGTTTTTGTTCTTATACTTTATTTTATCTTTTACTTAGTATTTTGAGTTCTGTATGCATGTGTTGTGGCTTATGTAAGCCCATGCACACACTTAGAGTACACTGTACATACTTAGAAGAATAATAGATGCTTCACCACAGATGAGAAGATGGAAATACAGACATACTGTAGAGGCTTGGAATATTATTTGCCTATCCCCAGATGCTCATTAGATGAATCTTGACTCTTCCTTTGGTCTTTCAGGGCACATTTTCAGTCTTTTCACCACACTCTTTGACTCCCACCAGGCACCTCTAGTCCCCTTGGGTTGAACTGAGACCCACCCTTCCAACAGGAGACCTCCTAGGCTCTCCTCTTACTTTCCTTACCAAGTTTACATCTGGAGCCCACTGTGTGTTGTGACATGGTCACCTGACCTGTCTTTGTTTGCACCGGTAATATCTTACATAAATACTTTCTGCAATGGTTCAACAGTACAGACCTAACTCTGTACTTATTCCATCCATTACCTTCTATCAAATAGAAGCTTCCTTTATCATTCATCTCTCAACAGGTTATGAGCCCCATTGAGCTCTAACTTCTAATTGATATTTCATAACTTGCTCAACAACTTTTATTCAATATGTCAAACTCTGCTCAGTCTGTGTCTGTGGGACAACCTGGTCTCTTAGCAGTTACCTCATCAAGTATCTCATCTGTGAACAGGGTCGCTGGACCCTCGAGTTGCCTATATGACATACCATCTCTTGCAGATGATGGTTCAAACTACCAGATGTGGAAGTTCCAAGTCATGAAAGTACTAGGCATTCGAGGACTCTGGGAGGTTGTGGTGTGAGTCGAAGTTGGGATCAATGGCAAAAACAACCAAAAACCCAACACAAAGACAAAAAAAATGTGAGTGGTGGTTTTCCTAAGTGGTATCCTGCTTGAAGGACCTGTAAAATTGAAAGGGGAGGGGTTCTGTGCAGCTAGTGCAGAGGGAGGGGGACAGTCTGGACAGGGAAGGAGCTGGGAGACAAAGGGAGACGAAGATAATAGGCTCCTGTGAGCCTGAGGATGACTGGGAGCAAAGGAAGATCAGTGGATAGACCCTTAAGGGGGCCTCAACCACTGGAAGACTGAAGATGATGATGGAGGGGCTTCAAAAGCAATGGGAGATGAAGATATATTGCAGGAGGATAGTCTCCTGGAAGTAAGTACGAAAGTGACATATATTCTCTCTGGGCTATCTCCCTGATATCTGGAACTGCAGGGTTTATATACAAGACCAGAGCATAGCCTCCAACAAATGTGAAGCAACACTCTGTCAGTGATTGGTAAAGGGGTTGGTAAGGGATTGGTGATGATCAGTAAGGCTTGGTAAGGACAGGTAAGTGATTGGTAACAAAGTGGTAAGCATGACAAAGAATGTCAGTAAGCAATGTCAAATAAGTATGAGTCATAGAAGGAACGGATGATTAACATGCCAAGAGAACAAGTCAGGGTATTGGTCATGGCTGAGTAAGGGGTATGACTGAGCAAATCTCGATGTGACAGGTCAAGGCACAGTGATTCCAAATGAAGAACAGTGGGGGATCCTGCCAGGGGCTGAATGTTGGGGGTCTCCACAGGTGTCAGGGCATTGGATTTCGCATTTTTCCCCCTCTTCCTCCTCTGAAAAAGGGTGCTACATTGACAGCTAGTCTTCAGCAGGGTCTGAGGAAGATGGGGGACCATCCTCTCCCATGAGAGCAGGGGGAAGTGCCTCAAAATCATCATGAATGTGATCAGATAGCCTAGATGACAGTAACTGGTACTGAACCTGTCACAACCTCAGAAGAACAAATGATGAGAGTGAGAAGTAGATGTTGCAGGGGGTGGGAATGAAGGATCCATATGCTTCTTCAACTGGAGAGACTGATACAACCACATAAGACCTTTCAAGTCTGACAACAGACTCGAGACAACCAAAGAATGTCCTCCTGGATGTCATACTGACAAGGAGAACATGCTGTCCCAAAGAGATGGCTTGGGAGGGAGTGGACGAGGAAGGGATGAACCAGGATGCTTCAGGGTGGAAGCTAGTGGGAAGTCCTGGGAGATATAAGTAGTTATGCTCCATAGCACAGGACATGAGCAAAGAGATTGTCGACAAGGCAGCCATTATGATGGGATTTAGCAAAATGGGCATCTGTTGGCAGAAATGCTGTAGAAAATCATGGAGGGTGAGGATTGTTACCAAACTTGGAAGGAAGGATGGCGTGATCAAGGGCTATGTGTGAGCGTGGGAATGATGTCGATATCTTTAGAAATGCCCGAGATATTCGAAAAACCAGAATGCCGTACGTGAGTGCTAAAAAGGTTTGATTGGCGCTTGAACAGTTTCTTCCCTAGCGTTAAGGATTGTTCTTGTGTGAAGGATGACTGCTAGATGTACCAGTCATCTTTTTGCATTAGGCCATGTTCCTCAATCTCCCTTATTCAGCAAGACTCCATGCTCACGTCGCCAAACACCTTTGGTGCATGACAGTGGGTGGAAGTAATACCACACCTCTGAGTGCGACCACCCACCCAGATGAACATGCTGAGTGAGTGATGAAAGACAACGAGGCATGTGCCCAAATTACCCTGACACTCAAGGATGAGCCATTGAGTGGAGTCATGTATGCCTCATCTGCAGCTGAGACTTGGAGGAAGCTCAGCAAATGCTATGAAGGCAAAGGGAAACAGACAATAGCATATCTTATAGGAGAACTGTTTCATGGCACACTGGTAGAAGATACCCCAATGGAGACGCAACTGAATGTGATGTGGCAGAAGTTGCTCATCCTGAGCTTGCTTGGACAGCCTCTTGATGAGAGTCTTGTCACAATAGCCATGGTCATCTCACTACCACAGTCATACTCGACCCTTCAGACCATTCTCATGTCAACAAACAACAAGTTGATGATCGATGCAGTGATTTCTCAGGTCCTCATAGAGGAGAGAACTCGCCAGGGCTCACAAGCACATAGTGCACTTGCAGCAATGACTTCTAGTGTGAAGTCAAAGTTGAAAGGGAAAGGGAAGGATAAGTTGAAGATCAAGTGCTACAAGTGCAAGGAACACAGACATACAAAGGACAAGTGTCCACAGAAGGCATCTGGTGAGGGGAAGGCCTTGTCAGATGGTAAGGAGGACAAGGAGAAACTGGGAGACAAGGGCAACCTGACAGCTAAGGTTGCACAGGTACAGGAAGTCAGGGAACAGTTGTTACAACTGTTCATGGCTCAGAAAGGTCCAGTAATGAGTCCAACTGAATGGGTGGTGGACTCAGGTGCTTCAGCACACATGTGCTGTCAGTGGAGGTGGTTCACCTCATTTAGGGTCTTGGAACCATTGGAACCAGTAGTCATCAGTGATGGGAGATCCATAATGGCAGTGGGGAAGGGCCAGGTGGAGCTTGACATGCAGGGAACCTGCAGTGGAGGTAGACAGACCATGCTATGGGATGTCTACTATGTACCAGACCTGGATACAAATCTGGTCTCAGTACCTTGTCTCACATTGAAGGGTCTGCAGGTGACATTTGAGAAGAATGCCTGCAGGATACTGGCTGGCAACATGGTTGCAGCAGTGGCAGAGAAGCAGAGGTTGCTCTATGTACTAGATGTGACAGTAATCTCTGGGAGCCATTCAGCCTATGTGGTATTGGATCCCACTCAGATGGATGCATCTGAACCCCTCACAGCTCTCACAACCCGTGTAGGGACCTCGAAGGCACCTTTGGCCATTTGGCATTGGCACCTTGGTCATGTGAACACAAGGCATGTCCTGAAGCTTGAAGAGCAGGACATGGTTACCAGCATGGAGATAGTCAGGTCATGGAGTCATAGTACTCAAGACTGCAGGGGCTGCCTCGAGGGGAAGCAGCAGCAGAACCCTATATCTCAGAAGTCAGGTGTGGAGAACCCATGACTTCTGCATTGGATGTACTCAGATGACTGTGGTCTGATGGAGACACTTGCCCATACTGGCCATAGGTACTTTGTAACATTTATTGATGGGCAGTCGCACCACCTGGTGGTGAAACTACTGAAGATGAAGGACAAGGTGCTTGCAGCAACAAAGGAGTATTTTGCATGAGCAGAGGCTGAGACCGGAGAGAAGGCTAACTACCTTTGAATGGATGGAGGGGGAAAGTACTGCTCTCGAGAGTTCGAGCAGTACCTGAAGTCAAAAGGGGTACACCATGAGAAGACGAATGCATACACTCCACAGGAAAATGGAGTGTTGGAGTGGATGAACCACACTCTCGTGGAGAGTGCAAGAGCTATGTTAAGTGATGCAGATCTCCCCAACAAGTATTGGGGAGATGCTATACTACATGTGGCTCATCTACAAAATCATCTACCAACAAGAGCCCTCAAACAGCACGAGACTCCATTCGAGGCATATACTGGAAATAAGCCCTCACTCTCACACCTGAGGATTTTTGGGTGTGAGGCTCACGTCCATGTTCCTGAAGAAAAACACCAGAAATTTGATGTAAAATCACTGGAATGTACTCACCTCAGTTTTGTGGAGAATTGCAAGGCATACATATGCCTACACTGAGCCAGTGGGAGAATTTTCGAGTCTCAGGATGTGGTATTCAATGAAGGGGGTGGCGGACGACCTACCCAAGTTGTAGTTGACAGGACAGAACTGGTTACTCGTAGCACGAAGCAACCAGAAGGACAGGCAAGCCCATTAGGTGGGCAGGTGCCATCAGAGGAGCAGGAGGCAAAGAATGACTCAGATGGAGCTGAGTTCTCATCAGATCAAGCTGAAACTTGGACAGCAGGTACTGCTGGGCAGCCCGAAGCTGCCGAGACCTTAAGTCTTGCGACAACTGGTCCCAATCTCGAGGAATCAGTTGAGGAAGCCACTGGGGCAGGGAATGACAAAGTTGGGCAAAACATGCCAACTCTGAAGGAGGAAACCACTGGGAAGGACCTAGGTACACCACAGGGTGTCCCTAGAGTGTCCTCATGATGCACTACAGTGTTGCAAGGCCTGCCGGTTCCATATCCACAGCCAGTGCCTACACTGGCTGTGAGGAGGTCATCCAGAGCTAGAAAACCACCAGTTAGTGATGATGACCCAAGATACTTTGTCAATGCTTACCAGAGGGGCACCTTGATGCAAAGGAAGGTCGACGAGAGGCCTGACAACAAGCAGCAATGAGGTAGTAGTGGTGTGGGGGGAGATGCGAGTGTGAATGAGCCAAATATGTCACACTGTGACAGTGACACAAGTGAGCCACAACACAAAGCTTACAAAGCAAGCTCTGCATGCAACCACGAGCCAACAACCTTTGAGGAGGCTGTTGGCCACACGGATGGCAATTGCTGGTACTCAGCAATGGCCAAGGAACTCTTGATGTTCAAGAGGCTTGATTTGTACAAGGCCATTGAGCATCCTCATGGTAGGAAAATCATAGATTCGAAGTGGGTATACAAAATTAAGAGGGGACCAACAGGTGAGATAGAGAAGTACAAAGCTCATCTTGTTGTGAAGGGATTCACCCAGGTGCATGGGGTGGATTATACTGATACTTTTGCCCCTGTGGTGAAATTTACTACCATTCGAATCTTGCTAGCACTTGCTGCCAAGTATGATCTCGAGTTACATCAAATGGATGTCAAGTCTGCATTCCTCAATGGCAGACTCGACAAGGAGATCTATCTACGACCACCCCCTGGCTTCCAGGACTCACCAGACACTGTCTGGAGGTTGCACCATGCTCTCTATGGACTGAAGCAAGCCCTGAAGGCTTGGTATACTCGTCTTAGAGAGGTTTTTGAATCTCTCAGGTTCACTCGCAGTGAGGCCAACCACAGTCTATTCTACAAGGTTGAGGATGGCATCCTAATTATAGTGGCTGTCTATGTAGATGACAAGTTGATCTTGTTGAGGAGTCAAGAGGCTATCGAGCGACTCAAAGCTCAGCTCTCAACAGAGTATGAACTCTCTGATCTTGGAGAGGCTCACTGGGTACTAGGGATGGAGATTATCTGAGACTGTGACAAGGGATTTATTGAGCTCTTGCAGAAGTGGTATATTGAGACCACTCTGCAGTGCTTTGGCATGCAGGATGGGTGTTCAGTGGGTACTCCGATCGAGCAGAATCTTAAGCTCGAGAAACTAGATAAACTGGAATCTGATCTTGACCAGTATCAGAGTGCTCTTGGGGCACTGATGTATGCTATGCTAGCTACATGTCCCGACATTGCCTTCACAGTGGGTGCCTTGAGTAGACATGCTGCTACTCCAGGCAAGAAACATATGATAGCCCTTAAATGGGTCTATTGATACCTTCATGGTACTGTAGATTTTCATCTCAGGTATACCACTGCATCTGAGACTATCCCTATTGGGTATGTAGATGTGGACTGGGCGGCCAACATCAATGATCACTGCTCTGTTACTGGCTATGTATTCACCTTTTGTGGTGGTGCAGTAAGTTGGTCATCGAAGAAGCAATCCTCAGTAGCTCTTTTGAGTACTGAAGCCGAGTACATGGCCATCTCTGCTGCTGCAAAAGAGGCTGTTTGGATCCACACTTTGCTCAGAGAAATTGACTCAGTCACATGAAATGATCCTACCACTCTTCATGTGGATAATCAATCTGCAATCTCCCTCACAAGTAATGCTATGTTTCACAATTGTATGAAACATATCTCCATTCATCATCACTTCATTCGAGAGAAGATCGAGTCAGGTGATGTTTCTGTGATGTACTTGTCTACCAATGAGCAAGTAGTGGATATTCTCACTAAGGGACTCTCTAGAGAGAAACATATCCATTTCTCTATGGGTATGGGTATTTTTATTAGTTGAGATATTCACTGTTGAGGGGGTGTGTTGTGACATGGTCACCTGACCTGTCTTTGTTTGCACCAGTAATATCTTACATAAATACTTTCTGCAATGGTTCAACAATACAGACCTAACTCTGTACTTATTCTGTCCATTACCTTCTATCAAATAGAAGCTTCCTTTATTGTTCATCTCTCAACACTGTGAGGGGGCTGTTTTGCTTGGTAACCCTACTCTCTGATCAGCAAATCACTGATTTACTGTGCAGGGCTGTACAGCCTCCCACAGTTGCCACAGTGCTGCAGATAGGTCCCCAACTGTACAGTAACCAAAAAACTGTAAAATACCATGAATTAGAGTACAAATTTATTTCAATCAGGATATACATGGGCTAAACAATAAGTCTATATAATTAGTACAGCAGTATAGGCTCTGATTGAAGTGCTGTGTAGTCTGTAAGTTTGCCCTGTGCTGCTGTGTGACACTGTCCCAAAAAGGGTGTTTTGCTGATACTGCCTCCCCCTCCCTTTGAGCTCATACACGCGATTTCTCAAGATACGACATGTCAAACCTCTCGCAAATCGCAGGCCTAGTAGAACCCGACGAGACCTTTCGACCGACACCCTTTTCGTCGCGTTCGCATCAGTACTTCCGGAGATATCGTGCTTTTTGTGCTGAAGGGCTGTTTCAGACCATTTTTGCCAATATCTCAGGATTGGGTGCACACATTTTCGTATTTCCACATTCTCCCAACTCCTACAGGTCTCTGCTACCATGTCCCATGGTTTCGTGGAATTCCGTCAAGTGGTTCTTCACCAACATGCTACTGTCCCCCCCCTCCTGCCACAGCTGAGCTCCCTGGCACTTCCCCTCATGTTTTTGAGCCCCTTCAAGTTGTAGGAACTTTTGGAACGAGGTCGGGTGCAGAGTGAACTATGTGAACAGATACTCAGTCTCTGATTTGGTATCAAAGCCTTATATATTAACCAACCTATGTGAACAGATACTAAGTAGGTTGGTAAGTATTAAACCCTATAGTAGAAATAAGAACCATACCTCAGTCTCTGATTTGGTATCAAAGCCTGAGGTCCGAAGGGAAAAAAAGAAGTGCCGAAGTACACAGGCACATTACATAATCACTACTTGCTGTAAGTAGATAATCTCCAACACACCCCCTCAGTGAGATAAGTGAGAAAAGGAGGAATGTGTAAGATACCTGTACCATAGCTGTGTGCGTGGGAGTAATGGCTTTGTATGGCTATCTTTGTTTGTTTGTGTTGAGGTGCGAGCGAATCTTGTAGGGATCGTGAATCTGGAAGTGTTCGCACAGGGTAGATAAAATGTTGGTGCCAAAATTGTACATGTTGTGCTGTGCTCCGAGGATAGGCGTAGCATGGGTGGTGGTAAACGTACTGGCAGTACAGCACAGCTGCGTGTGGTGTGTCTCAGCTGCAAGGTGTTGGAGATTGAATCACCCCTGTGTGATATCTATTTTGGTGCGCTTTTTTGGTTGCTTACATAAGCCTTTAGAGCGCACACTTAGAGTACTTTTTGGTACTGTTCCCTCAGTAGTTGAGTCACTACTGAGGGTAAGTCTGCTATTATTTAGTAGTTCCATACTTACTGATACCTTGTAGCTGCCTACAGGTACATTTAATATAATAGTAGTTGAGTCACTACTGAGGCTGCCTACAGCCTTTTTTCAACACAAGGCAATAATATTTATTATTCGTAGCGTGCTCCCGATCACCGTCAACGAGACGAAGCACTGTGTCGAAGGACACGCTGTTGTTGTTTGTTGTTTGTGCTTGGTAAGCAGCCACCTCGCATTCTACTCGTTCTCACTGCAAGCATTTCACAATGTTTCTTCAGAGAACATGCTGAAAAAAGGAAGGGAAGAGATACTCTTTTATTTTAGATGTTTCAAAAGAAAAAATGCAGAAATAATGTTTTATTTTCTTTCATAAAACATGAATTGATGCTAATGCCAATTAATGTAGAAGCTAATGGACATTACCACTAAGCTATGTTTCTGCACAAAGAAAAAATTATATTTGCCTTTTTTGTGACAAATAATGCAAAATAAAAGAGTATCTCTTCCCTCCATTTTTTTAGCATATTTTCTGAAGAAATATTATGAAATGCTTGCAGTGTCTCGCAGCGCTTTATGCCCCTCGCACACACTCTCTGCACGTGTCATGTCGCCCCCTCCAATCGCTTGGCCCACAGAGTCGGTAGATGGCCTAGGTATGACCGTTTTGCATCGTGGGTGCCCAGGGGGTTGGTTTAAGGTTGAAACATGACCGTTTTCCCTTGTAGAACAGTTTTTTGGGTCGTTTTTGATTTCTGGTCTCAAGAAGGGCTGTGCTGTGTCTTGTAGGCGACGGACAGGCTCCATGATGAGTTCAGAACGTTCCATAGGGTTCGTAGTTGTTTCGTTTGGCGAGCAGGACCTGGGTTTTGCAGTAGGTAACGTGTTTTTGTTCCAGTGCTTGTCCAGTTTGCTAGGTGACGACAATGGCTTATCGGGTCCATCGGGAGGTTCATGTGCATCGCCTCTGATGCTCTCAACACCCTTCTCCTTGTGGGATCCTTCCGATTGAAGATCGGTGTCCATTGTGCCAACATTCTTGTTGTTGCAGCCATGTGTGTCCAGGCAAATTTTGAGTACATCTGTGAGTCCCTCCTCACATTCACTACATTGACCTTGTGGACCTATAGCCAACTGATTTATTGTGGCTCGTGCTCGACCTCCCAAATTTTCTTCCATGGCTACAGTATTTGTTTTGCACGGAATAGTAGTTTGTGGGGAGACCGTCAAAGCCGATGTTCGATTTATGACGTGGCCTGCCTGTAGAACGTTACCCCCACAGTGCTTGTCTGGTAGGGCAGTGTCTCTTGGCATGGTAGTCATGCACTGAACTGGAGTGCTGTTCATCTGTTTAGCCTTGCTGGTGCTGTTCCGCAACATGTGCAGATCTGCTTGGAGGTGGAGACCCTTGGATTTGGTTTCCATGGGTGCATGGACTGTGGAGTCATCTTGATGCGACATGGTAGGACTGTCTGCAGGCATTGTAGATGGCATGGCTTCTCGATATTGTTTGCCCTCAAGGCAGGGATGGCATGCTACATCTGGATACTGTTTGTTTCCGATAACCACTTTTCCTGTGACCGGATTCTTGCTTATGGTGCTACAGGCTGTCTCTGAGTCTGTGTGGCTGGGCTGTTGCTGCCATGTTATAGGAGGAACCTTTGAGCTGGTGTGAACAACTGTCACTGCAGGAATGTTGGTGTGGAAGATGGGTTTGGAAGGGGTTTGGTTCAGTATGTTGGCAGGGTGACTGTGGGTCAGTGTTGTCGCTGTGAGGATGTATAGCGAATCCCGCTTTTGACCTATACCCACAGTTTTGTTGTCAGCAATTAGGGAACAAGTGTTTGACTCGAAGGTAACCTTTCCACCTTGATTGGCAAGGTATGAGACTGAGAGAAGGTTCGCGTTTAGGCCTGGCACATAATACACTGTCTGTAGTGCGACGCAACCAGTTTTGCCATCCAGAAGGTGCATCTCGAGAGTGACATGACCTATTGCAGTTGCAAGTACTGTGTTCCTGTTTCCTATTTTGACCATTTGTGCAGGTGAGAGAGATTTGAGTGACGAGAACCAAGATCTATGGGAACACATGTTTACAGTGGCTCCAGAGTCTACTATCCAGTGCTTGTCAAGTGTTGTGTCAAGCGTGTTAGCTAAAAAGAGTTGGAGATATGTCGTGTCTGCAGAGGACATGTTTGTGACCTTGGCATTAAGCTTGCCCTTGTCTCTTTCGTTTGCTTTGTTCTTCTCGTCTGACGCTGTGGTCTTTGCAGCTTCGTCAGCCTTCTTTCTGTGGCAGTCATCTTCGAGGTGACCAGTCTTTTTGCAGTAGGTACATTTCAGCCTCTTCTTTTCGTCCTTTTCTTTTCTCTGTTGTCCAGATGTTTTGGCCGTGAGTGCGCTTTGACCGAGAACAGTCTTCTGCGACTTCTCCTCAATCAAGACCTGTGATATGACAGCGTCAACTGAGAGCTTGTCATCTGTGGACATAAGAATTGTGTGGAGTGTGGCATATGAAGATGGTAGCGAGATGACCATAGCAATTGCAATGAGCGAGTCATTGAGAGCTAGTCCCAGTGATTTTAGGATGTGCACTTTCTGTCGCATGGCATTCAACTGACTTTCCATAGGGCTGTCATCCGAGAGCGTGCCACGGAAGAGTTTGCCTATGAGATATGCTATAGTCTGTTTTCCTTTTCCTTTGTAGCGCTGGCATAGCTTGGTCCAGACTTGGGCTGCTGTCGTGGCATGGAGAACTCCGCTGAGGGGTTCATCCTTCAAGGTAAGGGTGATCTGGGCTCGAGCTTCCTTGTCCTTGAGCAACCATTCTGCATGGCCAGCAGGATCTGCATTAGGGTCGGGTGCAGTTGTTGACATGCCACTGACGATGTCCCATAGTCTGCGTACATCTAGTATCATCTCAACTCAATACTTCCAGGTTTGGAAGTTTGCCCCATCGTCATCGAGAGATGGGATATCATAGAGCCAACTTGACATGTGAGCAGACTTTGCTGAGAGTGATGTGGTAGTCGTAGTCGCAGTTGATGCACTTGCTCTTAATGGGCCAGCTGTAGAAGCTGGAAGTGGATTCGACATGGCAGTAGCTTATGGAGTAGGCGAGATGAGATTTTTCTGTGTATAGCTCAGCTGCTGGCAGGGCTCATAACCTTTTGGAACGAGGTCAGGTGCAGAGTGAACTATGTGAACAGATACTCAGTCTCTGATTTGGTATCAAAGCCTTATATATTAACCAACCTATGTGAACAGATACTAAGTAGGTTGGTAAGTATTAAACCCTATAGTAGAAATAAGAACCATACCTCAGTCTCTGATTTGGTATCAAAGCCTGAGGTCCAAAGGGAAAAAAAGAAGTGCCAAAGTACACAGGCACATTACATAATCACTACTCGCTGTAAGTAGATAATCTCCAACAGGAACCCTCCCCCCATTGTCTTAGAGTCAGTTGAAAGCCCCTTTGAGATCCCAGATGCTTTGAGACCCAGATGCTTTTTGAGCCCTTTCAAGACATATTCAAGACTTCAACATTAAATTAGATGCACCCACATTTGTTTGTAGATGTATCCCAGACATATATCAATCTTTATTTTCATGTTTTTGCAGTCAAGCAAGGCTGCATATTTGAGATTGAAAGCTTTGAGTCACAGTGGTGACTACATTTGGTTTTAGTGGTCAAAACCACTTTGAGACATGTTTACAAGACTCCCTCTACCTCCCCCCTTCATGTACAACATCTGTTCTCCCTCAGCTCTTTCTAGAGATTTGAGGTCACATCAAGGCAACCCCAACCCTTCATTTTACCCTTTTGAGACCAGTCATGGATGTTTGAAGCACCTCTCCACACTGTATATAAGCCCACCACATTCAGTGGTGATCCCTCAGTACAAATATCAACTTAGTTCTCCTCCTCTGCAATCTTTGACTAGCCTCTCTGTCATCTGTTAGACTACCTCCAACTCTCCTCTATCTCCAAAATCCAAGGGCTGGGCTCATACAAGGGGGCAGTGCACAAGCTGAACCTGATGCCCTCTCCCAAACCTCTGCAATGACTATCAGCCATCATCACTCTTCATTGGCCCTTGTCAGCCAGTCATCAGTCAATGTCAGCCAACCTCTGTACATGTCCCCCAGCCTCTGTGAGCATTGGAGACCATCAGAGTAGGCTTGGACTTAACACTTATGCATATTTGTGCTTGCCTGGGGTTATCTCCCAACATCACCTTATGGAAGCCTCAAGGATGAACATGACTCATGGGGAATACTGAGAGTAACTATCATTGTCTCTGCTACATTCACCATATTTACAGTCATCACCTTGATGCCATGTCACCATACAGACTTTACTCAGCTCCTCACTCCATCAAAAGCTTGCTTGCTAAGAATACCTCAGGATAAGTACTGCACAAAATAATAAAAGTATCCACTTACACATGCGGTTGTTAACAGTGACTTTAATAATACTGTCACATAAGCCATCCATATCACCACTGTAATCATGAAGAACTGCCTTGACATCCATGGAAACAGAATCCTGCTTGTTGGAGGCTGCATATTCCTCTACAGCCAATGATAAAACCTCCTTCCACACATGGTCATTGTGTTGCATTAAAAAGTAGGAATATTCAGCAACAAGTAAGCATCCTGAAAGAATGAGTGAATGTTGCACAGACAATGATGAACTCTTACCAATGGCATGTTCAACTAATGACTGGACAGTTGGGAACTTCTCCACAGCATTGGGTAGAGGTGGCATTGAGATGTTTGTGTCCACATCAAAGGTAGGCTTTAATCAAACATGTTTGTCCAAGGTAAAGGAAGATAGTGCAAGCACTTACAAGCTAAAAGGTTTGATAGCACACATAAGAAATATGGTGACAGGATCAGTCAAACTTAGCCAGCTATGGCTCCTGGGAAAATACACACACCTCCTGTCAAGGAGTAGATAAAATCAAGGGCACCATGGACAATTGTGATCAGATTCAAGTCATGGCATGAAAGTAATCAGACATCTAGGGTGACATGCCTGAGCCACTCACAAGCTATGAGTGAAATGAAATAAGGATATTAAGGCATGAGGGTGGAATCAGTAAGGGTCCACTGTTACTCTAAGCTCACTCACATTCTTATAGATCATCAGCATGAAGAGAGTGCAAGGAAAGGCTTCAGCAGAGATCCAGCTAAACATGCCATGGAATCACTCACTTTCTGTTGTGGCCCCAACATGAAAAACATAAGTGAGAGCA
>JANFAA010000181.1:0-47013 GCA_024663435.1 Pisolithus sp. B1 | reverse complement strand
GCAAGAGCGCAAAACACGTGGGGCGAAATCCAATACACGGAAAAGCAAGCTGTCCGCACGTTTTCCGTCAAACAAGTCATCAGATATCATTCAACACCCAATCATCCTGATAGATACTCTCACAATCAACGCGGACTCAAGCATAAAGTTTCTATGTATGTCAATTTAAAAGTTCAGTTCATGGCAAAATCTGAAGTACGGGTACAGATCAGATTTGGCGATCTCCGGCGCAGCAGCGGCCAAAGTGGATACGTACGCTGGTTAAACCCACGACCCGCTACGACGACGTTGATTTCATGTCCAGTACCACCGTAAAAAAGACCCCATTGCAAACATCAATCGAAGTGCTCGGCATCTCTCTCCGAGGTCTTAACGACGTCCAAGCATGTTATCTCTTCATACGCCAACCCTGTGGGCCCCGGTACACTACAGTGCCCGCCTTCGAGGCGGAGCATGACTTCGGGAATGGGAGGGGCCCCTAGCTTCGCCCGTTCTCTCAATATGGAGCCTAAAATGGAATACACATCCGTTTCTGTATGGGTCGCTTCGATGGACTCAAGACGAGTACACGGTATGAGAGTCCGAATGTCGGAGGTAATGTTCCCAGTCACAGAAGACTGGCTGAGGAAGAAGCGACCCAAATGCATATTTTGGAACGTGACGGAGGGCGAGACGTCGTAGATTCGGGAGGCCGGCAAGGAGAAGGGCATAAGGTATCGAACAACTAGCCGAGACGTATTCTAGCGTTAAGGCTTGAACAGATGGAAAGAGCGGAACGTTCGATCTACTTTCTGAGTGTGGAAGGCAGCTAAGGCTATCGTAGGTAGAGTCGTTCCCCGGCCTCGGCGGGGTGCGGAGAGCCCCTGTCCCGCAGTAAATTAACAGAAGGCTCGCGTCGTTCGGGCTACCCTCTGCTTCGATACCATCCTCGAGCGTGAGAGCTTTGAGACCGGGGCAGCATAAAGTACTCATGGTGAGAGCGGCCTCCTCTGCGCTATCAAATACTAGGTGCAATGTTTCCAATCGCGGCAAAGGGACGGACGGACCCTGAGGTGTTCTTCCGACCCACTGAGGTCCGGAGTGCTTCAATATCAAGGATCGCAAGTTTGCGCAACCTTCGAGAATCCGTTGAAATGCTGTGACATCTGGGCGGACGTCACGGTGGTGATATGAAAGTTCAAGATTTTCAATCCCATTTGATAAGCCACTCCACGTGCCGGAAATGAATCGGGTGAAGTCGCTCCAATTCACGCGGACACCGCAGAGTGAGATGGAGCGAAGCCGAGCGGGAAGCACATGGGAGGATGGCCCGTCCGGATAGCCAGCTAATCCAGCGAAGGGGGTGGTGATGGGTTCCTTCAGTACCCCTGAGCCGAAGTGTTCGTTTCGGATGTTATACTCGTCGCACTGCATCAACTTGAGGGTTTCTAAACACGAGGCACCCCTTCTTGAATTGGAGAAGCTGCCTTGACCCACACGAGGGACGCTCAGGCAACATAGGGCGGCATGCAAGGGAGCCCATGTGTCCGAAAATATCGTCATAGACCGCCATCTGTAGACGTGATGACCAAGAATGTCGAGAATATGGGTCATGATTTGAGCATCAAATGGATGCCGGGCAGACGGACGGCCATCATCAGCGTCATCGCCATCGCTGAATGGAACGCGATGTCAAGACAGCACCTCGGTTAAGCGACGCATGACGCTCACAGATAGTCAGAGAAGTCCCACTCGGGGTCTCTTCCATCGATAAAGATGTCAAGTGTACAGTTGCCTGAACGCAAGAGGAAATATGCTAGGCTTTCGACATCAAGGAGGCGTTTTGACCCGCAGAAGCTCGAGGAATTCCGCTCGTCACCGCTATAATCTATGATGTTGTCCACAGAAACAAAGATGCTGGTCCATAGAGACGGCGTAGACAAAGCGACATGCCTCCAGCGTCGATTCACTGCGGATAACCAAACGGGCGCCCTGATAGTCTGCGGGTGGAAAGGGAGTCCTCGCTGCCCGGAACCAAGTGTGTTGCGTTCGTCCTGCGAGAGGGCATGTGTTACCAGCTCGAAGACGTATGACAACAGCTCTGTTGGCAAGTTATGGACACCGCCGCTTTCCCGCACACCAAAGCTTCCCCCCAACAAATAACTGGAGTTCATTGAAGGTGACAACCGTTGCTTTCTGGAAGGACAACGGAAGACAAAGAGCAGGCCAGCATGGACTTTGTTCACCCTTGCCTGCTTTTTGTCTGCTATTGCGTCCACAAAGCAACGGATATGTCACTCGAGTAATGGCACGCAGCCTGTGACAGGGTGGAGCATGCAGGTCGGAACTAATCTATATTGGGGGTCGATCGCGACTTGAGGCGTAGTCAAGGTCGGAGATCGAAATTCAACTGCCGCCTCGGAATGAACCGACAGGAGACTTATTACACTAAATATTTCACTTATCCCTGAACGGTGGGAGCATGGAAACGATGATAACAATATAATAGCAGCATGGAGTAAGTCCGCGTCGACGTATGTGTAACCGGAATAACTGTGGTGAAGCTTCCAAAGTCCAGGTCCTAGCTACGAATGAAAAAAAAAGAAGAGAATACGATTAGAGGGAGTACAACAGAGCGCAACGCGAGGACAGATATCGCCAGCCATCCTTTCTATGATACACAAGCAAGACGACGCATACCCCACTCATAGTGCACGTCCTCCATACCATAACCGGGAATCATCCGAGCTGGCGTCTGGTGCAACTATCTCTTCTGGCCGGTATCGACCATCGCCAGCTAACGATCCTGTGCCTGATGGGGGCGGATGGGCACTCGCAGGTACAGAGCCATGTGTCCGCGTCGGAGGATATGATAAATCTTGCATTTCGAACGACTCCTGCGTAGTATGACTGAGGTACGACGGTCGCGAATAGTTGCTTGATGACGATGGCGGGAGTATCTGACCGGGGGAGTGAGGTGATGTTGGCGATAAGTGTGTAGGAGAGGACGTTAAGGGTTTTTCGGAGATTTCAGCAGTCGGGAACCGAGGCTGAGGGGAGGATGCGGTGGGTGAAGATGATGGAATGTCAGTGGGAGAGTAGTACGAGAGACGCAGTGACGTTTCAGGTTGCGAATCCAAAAGATTCTGCTCAGACGGGACAATGAAGGTATCACGATCTTGTGATGTTTCGTCGGCTTCGGGCTTGGTCGGGGGTGGTGCAAGGGGTGTAGGTTGGTAGGTTTGGTGCAAGGTCAGCTCAGAGGCAGAGCGAACGTGTGGATCGCGGAACATTGGTGTTGCTTCCAGGTCGGAGTGTTTATTCTTTGACATCTTTCGGTGGCTGATCCCAAGCCGATCCTTCAAGTCGCCACCAACCCATGCTTCCCTGACGATGTCCTTGTCAAGCGGCGCATATGTAGACCGGACGAACTTGTAAATGAAATGTGGGGCTATCGACGTGTCCGATCAGCTATAAGCGCCATCAAAGAGTGACAGGTGCTCTCACCAAGCGCAACCAGAACGGAGAACACAACGCTACACCAAAAGACGAGATTGCCGAAAAGTATCTCCACCTCGTCAACGAAAGCTCCAGTCGAAGTGAAGAAATTGCTGGGTGGAAAGTACGAATAGATCACCACCCACAGGATCATCACCAGAGATGACCCAATGACAACGATCCAGGTGATAAAAGTCCAGCTAAAAATGGTTATCAGAACGACGGTGATACGATGCTACATGAAAGAAAACAGCGTACTAATGCGTGTTCATTCCAACGTAGGTGTTGGCAGCAAAGATAGCCCCTACTGCCACAGTCGTTCCCAAATCGGCCAGCGAATCTATGCCTTTGCCGTTCCACGATACAGCCAATCCCAAAGACCAAGCCAGATAAGGAATGAAGAAAACTACCGCGGATTGGTATAGACCGTCCAGCATGAATGACCAGAACTTGAGCCGCGTATACTCTAAACCCCGAATGCCTCGGACGTATAATTCGGGGAAAGCCAATGCCGCCTTGGCGTTTATATCTTGATCGAATGCTAAACGGGTTCATAAATGATCGACGTTCCACCGAGAACAAGTAAAGAAGCCCTACCACCCAGAACTATCACGGGAAGCGCGGTGAAGACCAGATTATAGAGCAGGATGAAGCTGTAGTCATACAAATATGTGGCGTCGAAGCTAGAAAGAGTCCGCGTGGGCGTCAACAATGGACCAAAGAAAGTTAGACTCACTAGCAAAAAGGCAAGAACCAGAACATAGCCAGCGTCCAGATGACGTTCTACGTTCTTTACTCAGCGGCACTCTGATTGAGATGAAAGATCTAGAACCTACCTTGTAGAAGAAATTGCTATGCATGTCAGCAATACGCTGGTAAGACCATCGGCCATGCACGAGTAATAGCTTGGTCAAGAATCTAAATTGGCCAAAGGCGTAGTCCGCTGACATGGCAGCTTGAGAACCCTCATGCCCAAGCAGGCCACAGCCCACGTTGGCTTCTTGAATCATCGCCACATCATTTGCGCCATCACCGATCGATAAGGTCATGGCCTTACGCCCTTCCTTGACCTACCCAAGGACATCAGAACGCGAATCTTGAAGTCAGTGCATCAAATAACCCACCAGCTTCACGGTAAGTGCTTTCTGTGCTGGGGACACGCGACAACAAACCACAGTCTCGCACTGCGTGCCGAGATTGAGGAATAGGGGCTTAATATCCGGCGACAACGCATGCCGCAGCGTTTCGCCATCGATGACAACGGCAAAGGCAGCTTGCGCCCCCGGCACGAAACCACGCTTCTTTGGGTCCCAAGACGGTGGCCCCAATACTGATGAAATCTTATTCAGACCCGCTTCTATTTGCGCCCGCGTCTCTTCTGGAGAGTCGGCTGAAAGGATCATGATCTCCATGTCCTGCTTTAGAAGGTTGCAACTGAAGCCTACACAAATGGTTAGCGGGGGAAAAAAGCGGACGCCAGCAACCTTCCCATCACTCACCGATTTCGATGGCTGTTTGGAGTTTGTCACCTAGAATAGAGTCAGATGTGCACGATCCACCTCCTGGGGTTGCGACTTACCAGTAAGAATCCAGAGCTTGATACCCGCACGATGCAGTGTTTCGATGGCCTCTGGGACTCCCACCTGTAACTTGTCTTCCAACGCTGTGGCACCCAGGATCAAAAGAGACTGCTCGATTTCAGACGCAGCCTTCTCGATCTCCTCATCCCTGTTCTCCGTTGCAGAAGACGCTGCCTCATAGGTCCTCACCCACGATAAAAACTCATCCTCGGCCAACACCCTGTACGCAACACATAGCGTCCTCAGACCACCATTCGCGAACATATCCATATCTTTGCTTGTTTTCTCCTTCAACACCGGATCGGTATCGGGAGAAAGCCGCTCGTAAATGACCGTATCCGCGCCCTTGCAGTAGAGAATGATGCTGCCATCAGGAGCACGAACAATGACGCTCATCCGCTTCCTCGTACTATTGAACTCGAGTGTCTGGAGGAGCGTGTATTGCTCGGACTGGCCCAGAACCTCGATGTCGAGAGTGTCCTTGGACTTGCCTACGAACGGAAAACCGACATCTCGGGCAGCGGCGACGAGCGCAGCCTCATCCGGGGACTCTGCTTTATATTCCAAGTAGTACGGCTTTGTCGAAGGGTCGGGTTTATCTGCAAGTACCGTATGACAGACAGCAAGAGCACGGAAGAACGCAATGATATGGGAGGCCTGCTGCGACGAGCGATCCGCGATGTCCTGAGCCAGCTTCGGCGAAATAAGCGTCAGCTTGTCGACCTGAGCATACCGGTTCTTGAACAACCGCACGAGCTTATTGACCATGTCGTCTTTCAGTGTGGCCAGTTTGTGCGAGAGCTCTTCGGGGTCTACGTCGTCCCGCCCTTGTCTCTTGGCCGCTCCGCGTTGTGCCTCCGTTACACCTTCACCATAGACAACACCGGAGATCGAACACTTCTGGAACTCCATCACGTTCTGTGTAAGCGTGCCTGTCTTGTCCGAGAAGATGTACTCGATCTGACCAAGGTCGTCTGAGATACCCCAGTTCTTCGGAACGCAGGCCGCGTCAAAAGGCTTGTAATACATGTCGACGTCCTGCGCGATGAAGAATGCCTGGATAGTCTTGACAATCTCGATGGAGATAAAAAGTGATACGGGAACGATGTTCTGGAAGGCTATCAAGCACGAGCTGCAATGCAGTCAATCTCTCGACCCCATTTCCACATTGTTTACGACTCGACTCACACAAATGTCACGAGGGCATTCAAGATAGTGGAGTTGGTTGGATCGACACCTTGCTCGTATATCTTCGTACTCGTATCCTGAAGACCGTCGAGGACACCACTGATGATAGCGGAGAGTGAACAGATTATGACCAAGAAGATGAAGTTGACCACCACATTGAAATTGGTCTCCTTCGATATCTTGGATTGTTTAGAAGGCGTCAAACCACCATTCAGATAGATCTTCGTGTCCGGGCCAGTGAAGGCGACCAAACCGATGATCCAAGTTGTATTCCTGACAGTGCAACCACGCAGCAGGAGCTCATTGATCGTCACGCCCTCTCTACGCGGTTCACCCGTGGTTGAGTCATTGTACCGCAGGACAGCGTTGTACAAGTACAGATTCTGGTGGGGTGGCTCCGAGTCGAGAACGAAAGACGCTTTCTCGATTTCCTCCTCTGAACCGAGTGAAGACGCCGCCCGCAGGGCTTTCCGCACCTTCAAGTTCGTCTCGCCGTCCAAGTTCTTGGTCTCTACGTAACAAAGACCGTTGGGGTCGGAGGTCGACAGAACAACGATATCAGCCGGTACTTGTTCGTTCTCCCGCAGAAGCACGATATCGCCGACCTCCAGTTTCTTCCATAATGTCCTTTCCCATTGCGCTGTCCCGGTTGTTCTGCGCTTCCAGTCAACCACGCCAATCGAAGACCGGGAAGTTACGGACTGTTGATACCTGGCAAGGGATGGGTTTTGCCTACCCCATCCGCCCGCTTCGGAAGCTCGAGGTAATCCTGGCGGATACGTGTGTGAATCTATGCTTTGTATGTCTTCTAGCTGCCTGCTGGCCAAACCGGCAAGAGGAGGTAAGCCGGGCATGCTCTCGTTGAGGTCTGCGGTGCTCAAGCTTATTCGGTCCCCAGAACTATCCTTGTTCAATATCACCTGCATTCCCTGGCCGGCCTCTTTCTCGCGAAGCTTCTGAACACCTCGCGATACCTTTCCCGGAGGATTCATACGTAGAAGGCGTTGATACCAGGGCCGAGGGTCGGAGGGAATGTTGACGTTGCGCCATTGACCCAATTTCGTGACTGCAGACGTATTCACCTCTTCATCCAACTGTGCACGGCGATAGTCCTCTACGCCATCCTTGATAGCTGTCACTGTTAGGATGAATAGGAGTGGGAGCGCGGCAGTGGAAGCGGACGCCGCGCCAAAAACGGGAAAGACTGCGGAATATGGTGATGAAAGCGAGGGAACGTGTTGTACGAGATCCACTTACGTTGGAATATCACAAGCGCCAAAAAGTAGATATTGGCTATCCTATAGGAGTTTAGTAAACAAAACGCACGCAGGTACCCCACTCCTATCACAGAACATACCTGTGGAATTGCTCGAACAAGTTCTTTGGCAAGAACGTCAGAAGGGTGTATCCTTGTCGGACGATGAGTTTATCTCATGAGGCCAGTCGTCGTCATGGTGCTTACTGCTTGTCCGAACTTTGTTCCTCGCATACCGCGCAAGGGGTTCACCACGGTGATCCAACTCTGAAGGCGATAGTGGGGTGTTGACGTATATATTCCGTCTCTGTCCGGGGATGTGAGGGCCAGCTGAAGTGGCATTTGAGACTGCTGATTCTGCTGTCTTTGGTCTCTTCTCCCGCCTGAAAAAAAGAGACCGTTTTGTGCGGGTGTTCCTGCGCTTCTGAGCACGTTGTTCTGAACGAATTGATTCTGCGATGGTCGAAGCAGCCGTTCGAACGGTACGAAGACGTAGGTCGGGGTCGATAGCATGGTCTTGTTCGTCGTTGTCCATATGGACTTCGTCTGGCTGCGGATGCCGCTTGAATAGAGACATCGTCGGTATCGAGTTATTCGGACAAGGGGGGGTATTCTGAGAGGTCCTAGAACACCGAGTGCCAGCACGGAAGGACCGGAAATGAAAAAAAAGAGAGGCAGTCAGAGCCAGCCAACGGCGATGGACAAGCACAAGTTGTGCGTTATGTCGCTGTGCAACGTGACGGAGCTGTGCAGTCGCCGCGCACTACGGGCGTGAATTATTAGTACTACCACGTTGAACGCGTGTCCTTCGCAGAAAAAAAATAAACAACAACCAAGCCCCAAGCTCGGACAAGGCCAACTGCCATTCTGATTAAATTTTCACCATCATACTACAGGCTAATAATCGACGTGTCAACGGTCAAACCCCAGTGACAACAAACAGCTTTCGGAGGCCACAGTCCATCACGAAACATATATTATGTTGGCAGTATCGACTAACCGCTCGGCGACAAAACCGGCTCTCTGCGCTGCGCTGCCATCATGCCAAGGCTGTGTGAAACGTCCATCAAACCGTGTCAGAAAACGATTGATATGATCGAATCGCTAGTCCTGCTGATTTTGCATCCAGCAGAGCCCTTGAAGTAGCCACGCTGCCTTTGCATAGTCTCGTACCGTGACTCTGGCGCTCCGCGAAAGTTAAGGAATGGAAACCTCGAAGCAAAGTTTCTAGCCCTCCTGGACCAAGGCTCGCGTCGCCCAAAAACACCACAGATCAAACCCTCACCACAGTCGAGAGCTCTGGGTATGCACCAGACCCACAAACTATGGGTCTGACATGCTGATATATTCCCCGTGCCAGCTCAACGTACCCATAAAACTCGACGAACCAGTCGTAGCGTCCGATAAGACCAACGTGTTTGCACCCTCTGCATAACTCTGTTTACCCGGCGTCTATACTATATAGCCGGTGGTGTCGTGGGGATACCAAGTACCCCGGCATAGTTACGATGGAAGGCCATGGAATGGGTTGTACATCCACGCACCCATCAGCTTCAATGAGGGCCATTGACTTTCGGTGTATGTTGTTTCACCGAGACGGATGCCCAGGTGATCAGATACTCGCGGGTCCCTCTTGGAACGATACAAATTCCGGGACATCAGTACCGTGGTTATCGCGCCTATCCCAGCGGCAAAGCACGGAGCAAAGAAAACCATATCGTATGCATCTCCGCTTGAACCGTGAAATGCCCATTCGCCTCCGCCGTGAAAGAGTCCTGGCTTCTGGACTGGATGCACGTATGTACTTGTTTGACTGTATACCAAACATTGAACTGGGCCTATGATATCTCCCTTCGACTTCTTAGCGGTCTACCCAAGGGAGACTAGTGTCAGTCCACTTATACACCGACATAGCCTCCATCTAGAGAGTGGACACTCGGGCAAGGATAGCTCCATCATTCCCATTTTCTCTGCCGCAGTCATGTAATAGCCACGCGATCCCCTTCGCATAGTTCCACTGCAGCTCCGAAGTATCTGCACCACGAGGCTGTGATAGAAGCTGAGCACCCTTGTGGAGGCCACTACACGCGTTAACCATACCCACACCGTATTGTCCGTGCATATCCATCCTTTGGGTCCAGATTCCTCAAACCCGTTGCGCGGGGAAGTCGTTTGTGGGGCTGCTCGCGTCGGAGTTTCAGCAAAGGAAAAATCGCTGGAGGTCATTCCATTTGTGCATATAGACTTGGCTGGCCCTGCATGCCATTCCGACCATTGCCACTTACAATGATTGTGGCGGCCGGATGAGCAGTGTTGTTCTCTGGTGCTTCTGTGGCAAAACAATTTCATTGAAAGCACGTTCGTCGACTTATATGCGACAGTGGGTTCAAAGCAACGTTATTAACAACCCGCGTATGCATATGGCAGCAGCTATTTACAGGGCATCCAATGACGTGCAATGTGAACTGGCCATGATTCATACACAAATAAAACGCCAAAAACAAAACCCTAGGGTAGGTGGCATACATAGGGAAGTGCAACGAGAGAGATCACGACGGAAAGGAAGAAAAAGAAAGAGGGGGATGCTCCCAACCGATAGACTTGCTACACATGTGTGGCGGAAGATCTATAACGCGGTACCACAACAGAATCGACGAACAGGCGAGAAACAACGACGGAGAAAGCGCTAGGGAAAAGGGATAGTTTAGACGGCAGTGGGAGAGGTATGGATAACAAGATAAAGAAGGGGATACAAGTTGTCGACGATAGTACACAGGACATGGACAGAGTGTACACTCCCTTGCAATAGTCTTTGCTAAAGCAAAGGAACTGCCATCGACACCGAATCAACAGGGTAAGCTTCCTAAATTTAATTCTTCCATCTCATCAGATATGGAAGAATACGACAGAAAAAAATATTAATTTACTGGTCCTTATGCCTCTGCTTCTGCAGCGGCTTCTGCTTCTGGGTCTTCTGCAATGGTTTCTGCTGCGGGAGGTGGAGCTTGGTTTTCGTCCGTGGGGGCTTCAACCTACCCAGTGTCACAAATCCATTTCAGTAACAGGGAGAAAGCGAGATATACCTTGGATGCTGGCTTCTTAGATCCAGCTCTTGAGGCGGGTTTCTTTGCATTCGTCGATGCTGGTTTCGCTGATGCACGTGATGCTGGTTTTTCCGCCTTGGAGGCAGGTTTGGCCGACTCCGCCCTGGATACGGCCTTCGAAGCTGACTTGGATAGAGGCTTGGGTGCCGATTTAGATGCGGGGGCAGCCTTGGATGATGACTTTGCATCAGCTTTGGGTGCAGGTTTGGCAGCAGCCTTCGAGTCAGGTTTGGCCTACCATGTGAACCAGATCAGCATTCACACGAGTAGGGAGGAAGGCGAGCACGCGATATGCGTGCGGCACACCTTTTTCGCTGGAGGAGCTTCGGCCTCATCGACGGGGGCAGCGGCATCTTCCTCCACGTCCTTCTCTGCTGCAGAACGTTTCTTACCTCTGGCGCTCTTCGGTTTGGCCTCTTTCTGGTCGTCCGCGGTAGTCTCTCCGTCCTGTCCATCGGCAGGTTTGGTTTTCTTCGCGCGGGGCTTGGCGGCTGGTTTCTTTGCGGGAGGATCAGCCTTCGGCTGCTCTTTTATGCGAGTGGAACGTCTTGGTTCTGCAGGTGCACCTGTAGTGGGGGCTGCTACTGCGGCTTTGCGGGGCATCGCAAGCTCTGGTATAGAAAGCTGCAAGAAGTGGGCGGGGGGAACGAGTTAGTGGGAGGAGGGGAGGGAAATGCGAAGGGAGACGCGCTTCAACTTCACCCTAATTGCATGTCTGAACTTTATCTGGGCTATCAACAAAACTCGGTCACGTGACAGAGGGGCGCGTACACAGGCACCAACAGACACACTTGTGTTATCCAAGAAGAGGGAGAGATATTGGCATGTATACTGCACTGTACTATACACGGTACATAGGAACCTCAGAATACATTCGTTTGGCCAGGACTTCCAGCAACATCCTAGAGAGCTTCAAGAACAGCGTCCGCGCCTGAGACAGTGACTCCACGAGCAGGTTCAACCTGATAGTAAGAGTGTGAGCAGAGTCAGCAAAGGGAACAGAGCGATCGGCCTAAAAAGGCAATCGGAAGAGCCCGGACATACCCCGAGGTATTTGACAACCAGGTCGTCCAAGACGATCGCATACCGGGCGGTGCGCAAGCCAAATCCAACGTGAGAAAGGTCAACTGTGAGGCCCATCGCTTTAGACCACTCAGCATTGCCATCGGAGAGCGCGAGGATCTGCACAAAATGATATTGAGATCGGTGCCAAATGACTTGAGAGACCTCTTACCTTGTCTTTCAGTCCTTGGACACGAGCCCACCCGCTCATGACGAAAGCGTCGTTGGCGGCAAGGACTGCGATTATATCAACACCCTTGGATTTGAACTCGTCATATCTTGCGAGGAAGGGGGGCAGGTGGTTGACATGGCAGGTGGGCTGTGGGAGTTTGATGACGACTGCGCCGCTGGAAAGAAATGGAAACTAACCGTAAACGCTCCTGGGACGGACACAAGCACAACTTTCTTTCCAGAAAAGAGTTCTGTGGCGGTGGTACTGGTCGCTGCAAGCATCTCGTCAGAGTGAGCACACTTGCACGGATAAGGACGTACGACTACCACACGCAAGCTAAACGTTGGTGAGCGCCGGGAGGCGAGCAGAGTACGTAGGACTTACGGGGTCGTCCAGTTCTGGAGTGTGTGGGACATAGTTGAACTTGCCATCGGGTACTCTGTCACCGACTGCAATCGTTGGGGTTGTCATGTTGAGCGAGATACTATAGAGAGCGGGATGATGAGCTAGCGTAGATTATCTGGTAGCCGTCTTATGAAGGGGCATCTTGGCTTAGCTAATCTGCTGCGTACCGTTGTTGGTTCATGGCACCATCTTCTCGTCATACGTTCAAGGAGTTCAACGTCACGATGTGCGAGTGGTCTAGCAAACCAACGTAGACTTCAAGATGTACTGATGTGCTACTATGCACTGCAAAGGAGGCTTCTAGCTCCCGTATCGTGAGTGGTCTTCTACCTTGTCTTGGGAAACCAAAAGGGCGTTGGTCTGCTCGAAGAAGAATAGAAAACAAATATACTTATGTAGCTCTAGGATTACCAAGAGCACTGTACACTGCCATTGGCAGTCACGCTGCTGTGATTTTACCCGTGATCTCCTCCGCCTTTCTTCGCATCCGTTTGAACCCGCATCTGACTTTTTCTCAATCCCCAGGTCGCACTCGTCCACGTGTACACAAAGTACATAAAGTCGAACCATTTAGGTGGGACTTTCTCTCTTTGCGGGTTCGCACAGGGTGTCATCGCGGCTATGAAACAGTTGAGATTGGCAGGTCGAGATCCCATGGACACAGTTCGCTTCGCGACACTCCCGGTTCCCACTGCTGGCAATAGGTGGCTTTCAGGTCCCTGTGGGTTCCCCCGTATGCCCGAAGCTGGATAGATTTGTTGCGATTAGAACTTTGTCGACAGCCACCCCTTTGAGAACTCAGACGCACGTACGATTGGTCATTCCCTGTATGCATCCGTCGTTAAATATGCTCATACTCGCTAGTCTTGATCAAAGCTGGGTACTTGAGAAAGATGGCTTCCACTTTCTCTCTTCGAGGTTATGAAAGCCATCGCAACGCCAAAGCTTCGAACACTTGACACATCTACTCCCAAGTTCTTGTGCGGTTTCAACCAACCACTCTTGGCTCTCATGTCCTCCACCTTACATCCGTTTCGTTGGTTTTCCTTTAAGATGATCCTCACATTCCTGCAGTTCGCGCATTTTGACAGGCCTTCCCTAGAAGTTCGGTTGAAACAAGACACTTGGTTAGAGGGTCAGCGCTCAAGTAGAAACCCGAGCTGTATGGAGGATGTCCCACGTCCATGAGTTTAGGGGTCGTATTTTACTCAATTGGTGCTGTCCGGATCAGAGTAGCATGTGAAACGTAGAGGAAGAGAGTAAGTAATCCGGAAGGTGCGCTCCTTCTGGCGATTTCCATGAGAATTCAACTGTCGGGGATATGATCTCAAGCCGTGCTGAGCCGGGTTTGAAGGTCATGCATAGTCGCAGTTAACAAGTGTTTCGAGAGCGATTCCTTTTCCCGAACATTCTCCTTGTATCATATAGCAAAATGACCTCAGCTGCGCATTCCGTTGGGCAGTGTGGCGTCGTACGCTATGATCCAGTTCTGACTACGTCGAATCTGCAGGATTGTATCTGGGGAGCCTTTTCGTTTGTCCCAGTGAGTGGGACGAGCACTGCCGCTCATTGTTTCCGACACATGGCGGCGGAACAGCCTGGTTATAAGCCCCCTGCTACCGGCTAACCAACGTACATATATACCCATACTCGTAGAATTTACTTAACCTATGTATGAGTCCTAGCCTTTGAATTTTGTGGCGCGTTGTCATGCATCTCTAGATATTCGGAAATTTTCTCTCGAAGGTTATCAGAGAAGAGTGGGTGAACGAGCTCGAGTTCCATGCCACAAGGCTGCATGAAAGTCTTGACATGGGGGATTCTACACCACACAGCTAGATGACCAGATGATTAGTAACTTCAAGTAGATATTAGCCAGTGTTTCCTCTACCCATGCATTTATGAGCTAGGTTCAAAGTGGTGTAAAAAAAGGTGATGTCACATGAAATCGAACATGCCGACAATGTTCGACCATGTAGGAGCCCTGGGAACTACATCTACGCCATGCGACATCACAACAATGCCAGTCATGTACGACCCTATCACATGGTATCAATCACACAGACACTGAAGCTCATACAAAAGCATGCCAAGGTGGCGGTAAACGTATCATACATACATAGCAATTTTCAGAAAAAATTTCTAAAAGGTCATCAGAGAACAGTCAGTGAATGGACTCAAATTCCGTGCCACAAGGCTGCATGAAAGTCTTGACATGGGGAATTCTGCACCACACAGTAACTGGATGACTAGATGATTAGTAACTTGAAGTAAATATTAGCAGGTGTTTCCTCTGTGCATGAGTTTACAGATTGGATTAAAAGTGGTGCAAAAAAGCGATGTCGTATGGAATTGAACACGTCGACAATGTTCAACCTCGTAGGAGCGTTGGCTACATCTACCACACGACATCACTAACAATGTAACCATATATGACCCTATCACATGGTATCGGTAGGAATCACATGGACATTGTAGCTCATACAAAAGCAAGTATGAATTGGTTGGAAGCGTATCATATGTACAAAGCAAACAAGGTATACTCATAGTAAAAGACATTCAGTACGGGGTGAAGCAAAAACATGAAAACCTCTCTTTGTCGCATAGTCCCTGAACATTACACGTGACTTTCCTTCGTTCGTGAGTCGCATACCAGTTCTTGGCCGCGGTTGCGAATCTAGAGCAAGGATGGCCTGTTTTAGTATGATCAAATGACATACCACAATCTGACAATGGGCAGAACCAGCATACCATGCATCATCTCCTTTGCGCTTAGAACCGGCCTCCACCAAGGAACCCGCCGTCTCTAACCATCTCTCCAATTTCTTTTTGATCCGTTCTCCCATCCCATTTGGAATGCCTTTCTACTTCAAAGCTAGAGCCCATCTTGGAACTTGCGGCCGTCTGCTGATGGGAACAGATGACACTGGCGTCATCATCATCAGTACCAGAATGATCAGATGACGGGGAGGATGGACCACCGGTCTCAGGGCCTGTACGGAAGTTCAGTTGAAGCAAGACACTTGATAAGGTGACCTAAGCGGATGCAGCAATGTCATAACCAAAGGCTGCGGCATGGTACGACACGTCTGTACAACATGGAGTGTCTTATTCTAGGAGTCAATGCTTGCTGGATCAGATAAAGCATAAGTGCCCACATGCACCACAAATATGTTTTGATAGCCCAGTAGTGTTGCTGTGGAACTGAAATCACTTACGAGTTCAGTGCAGTTCGGCGGTGTGGAATACAACACGCTCAATCGAAGCGTGGTCGAAGCAGCGACGTATATACAATGCGCAAGTATAATCCTGGACATAACGGGAGAGGATCATGAGCAAAACCATGAGCATTGAATATATTCAACGTTCGACTGAGCGCACCTGATCAAACACGTAGATCACGTCATTTTGAAGTGTTGATGGAGGAGTTGTATGGTTGCCAAAAAAGGTATATGTAACCCACACCGCCACCCTCGGACGACATGACACCGATGACGCCATGAACTTCTCGCTAAAGCCACCCTGCACGACACCGACGCATCATGGCCAAGCTCGCTCACGCACGCGCGGAGTTGGCGCAGTTGCAATCCACCGAGCAAACACTCGTCGAACAGCTGTTAGCTGTTCGTGTGGCCATTGAGACTCAGAAAAGTAAAATCAGTAAACTCGTCGAGGATCGCCCCTCTCTGATCAATCGTCTTCCTATCGAGCTCCTCACGAAGATATTGGGCTTTCTCCTCGTGAGCAGTGGCGGAGACCGATATAGATTCTTTCGGAGCTTACCTAAACTGAGGAAGAATTTGGCTGGGGTTTCGCGGTTCTGGAGGGATGTGATTCGGAACACTCCCGTCTTCTGGAGTAATATTGGATTGACAAGGGATTCCGACTCGTATTCCTTAATGACACAGCTGAAGAGGAGCCGTGAATGCCTTCTCGATATCGTGATTCTCAACCCACATGAGGGTAGTCTGGATGCATTATTGGATACCCTTATTCCCAGCGCAATCCGTTGGCGTAGCCTCACCGTCCAAGTTCCTAGCATCCTTTTGTCCAGCATCATATGCAAGTTGGACCGGTACAAATTTCCTTGCCTCGAAGACGTATTCATAGATATGCGCAACTGTGCATATCCGCAGTTTCTTTTACCCACACACTGCCCTGTTCTCAGGCACCTGGATCTGAGAGGGTTATGTGTGACCGAGGATTTCTTTTCGACGGCCTCTACCACGCTCACGACACTCAGCCTGTCGATGGGGCTGATCCGCGATCAGTTATTTCTTTTCCGTATCCCCACCCAATCATTAACCTCGCTTACAATCACCGGTGCCTGTCCAGACCACGACCGAAACTGGGTGCTGGAGCGTGACGCTGTCTGCTTCCCAGTTCTCCAGAGGCTTGTACTGGACACTCGTGATCCTCACTTGTTCATGGATGCCATTGTAACGCCAAAGCTTGAGCACTTCGTATATGGTTACCACCCCGGTCCGCTCTTCTGCACCTTTCGATCGAAATTTAACTACGTCCGTCATTTTACTTCCCTGCCAAGACTTCACGGGGGCATTTCCAGCAGCTGGGTGGCACACGTACTCTGCCGGAATTTTTCCGGGGTGCGTTATGCAAGCTTGCCTGCAAATGACATAGCCACATTCTTCATGCCTACGTGTCCTCCCGATGACTCGGTACCACAGACCGCAGCAGACAACTGGGAAAGCCTCGAAAGATTGACCGTAGTTTGTAACATTGACGATGGCTACTGGAATGTCGACACTCTTGCCAAATGGCTCACAAAGCGCCAGGGGCTCGGTCTGCCATCACTGCATGTACAGCTGGCAGGTTCGCCGTTCGCCCATATGACAATAGAAGAATTCTCCTTCCGTTACAACCAATTACGTGATTGCCGTGTTTTGAGTTTCGAGGGCATACGGTTGTCTCACACCTTGTATCCATCTACGGATGGTAGTCTCTTACATAGGTACAGTAAGTGGTCTGTTTATCTTGTGAATGAACTGCCGGGAGTAATGATTATCAGAGGGTGGACAACAAGGGCAGCATCATTTTGCACAACTGGCGGAAGTTACCCCTTGAAAGGTTGGATCTTTTCTGGTGCGTGAATGAAACGATATCTTTGGTGAGAACCGTAACTGTGGGAGCACTTGTTGATCTTGTCGTGCTGTTGGATTTGTAGATACCGCGTAGCCCGGCCAGCATTCCGAGAGGACATCATACCCCCGAATGTATACGATATTGTACGGGCCACATAGGCATTGTAGCTCATACGAAAGCATGGATTGGTTGTAATCATATCATACGTACAGAGCAAACGAGGCGTACATAGCAGAAGACAATCAATACTGAGTTAATTACAAACATGAAAACATCCATCGCATAGTCTGTGAAAACCACACTTCGCTCGTAATCGCATGCAAGTTCTCAGTCGCGATCCGAAAGTCTATGGCAGACGTCCTGTTTCGGCACGAACGATAGCCATCAAATGTCATGCCACAATCTAACGACGAGCAGGACCAGCTTGCCCACACCTCCCTTCCACTCAAAACCGGCCTCCGCCGAGGAAACTCACTGTTTCTACCATCTCTCCGATTTCCCCATGACCGGATCCTCCCGCTTGGCATGTCTAACCCCTCTGAAGTCCGAGCATCCTATCTTGTAACCTGCAACCACCTGCTGGTGTGGACGGATGAGAGCAGCATCGTCATCATCGGCACCAGAACGACCAGATGACTTTGAGTGGTGGGCAGGGACGTGAGGAACAGGGGGAAGAGCAGAAGTATGACAACCCGCCCTTTGGCTTTTGCGAGCGATGAGAGTGGACGTGGGAAGTAATGGTCCGAGGGTAACCGTCTGAAAGCCTTCATCGGAACTGATGTAGATCGTTATAGATTGGGTGTCTTCAGGACGGGCGTAGGAAGAACGAGTACCTGTATGTGAACGTGACCGGTTATAGGTCTTGGACGTCTTAGGGACGACGGTACGAGGTGTGCCACGGGGGCGTGCGGGGCGATGACAGGAACACAGCATGATCTGCTGGGACTTCTTTACCGAGCTTGCGGCGGAGTCGCTCCGACCTGGCATGCATCTATGATCTCAGACGGGACATCCGAGTGGGATGAACCTGGGTTTGCAGAGGACGCATTCAAAAAACGTGACACTGCGTTGGATAGGACGGACCTTCGCTGGGTGGGAGTAACAGATTCTACACAGAGATAAGTAGGTTTGCATTTGCTTCAGGTGGAGTCAGTATACAAGGCAGGAACTAGCCTCTGCACGATAGACGAGGACGTCTGCGAGATAATAGCCATTATAAAAGAGTAAGTCGAACGGGATATTAGTACAACGAAAGGGTATGATAAAGGACATAGAGCTCTGACGCGGACGCTTGATCAGAGAAGTAAAAAGTACAGTTGGTTTGGTTGTGCAAAGTGCCTATACAGACAAGAGTGGGTTTTACATAATGCAACTTCGTGAACTGACTTGATAAGTATAGCAAGTATGTACATACGTCGTTGCCAGCATGCGTCCGTGTACGTACGGTTCCGCTAGTTTTGCAGATGGCGGCCCCATGCACATGGCTACCGTCACGGCAAGCGTCGAGCCGAGTTGGCTGCAACACGTACTACTACAAATCAAGTACTGCGATTTCTTTTACACCGACTCTCGCCATAGAAATTGTAAGTTCGTTTCATTCCTTTCAGTTGAATGCCCAGCGTAACTCCGTGCTAGACGTAACTGCAACGCGGACGCCTCATGGCCGAACTCGTCCATGTCCGCGCTGAGTTAGCGCAGTTGCAATCCACCGAGCGAACACTCGTCGAACAGCTATTGGCTGTTCGTGTGGCCATTGAGACTCAGAAAAGTAAAATCAGTAACCTTGTTAAGGATCGCCCCTCTCCGATCAATCGTCTTCCCATCGAGCTCCTCACGAGGATATTGCACTTCGTCTTTGTGAGCAACGATGGGGTCCCATATGGATTCTCTCGGAGCTTACCTACGCTGAGGAAGGATTTGGCTGGGGTTTCGCGGTTCTGGAGGGATTTGATTCGGGACACTCCCATTTTCTGGAACAATATCGGATTGACAAGGGATTTCGACTCAAAGTCCTTAGCGACACAGCTGAAGAGGAGCCGTGGATACCTTCTCGATATCGTGATTCTCAACCCACATGAGGGTAGTCTGGATGCATTATTGGATACCCTTATTCTCACCACAAACCGTTGGCGTAGCCTCACCGTCCTAGCCCCTGGCACCTTCTTGTCCAAAATCATACGCAAGTTGAACCAGTACAAATTTCCTTGCCTTGAAGACATATGCATAGATTTGTGCAAACGTTCATTCCCGCAGTTTCTTTTACCCGCAAACTGCCCTGTCCTCAGGCGCCTGAATATAATGGGGTTACGTATGACCCAGGATTTCTTTTCGAAGGCCTCCTCCACGCTGACGACGCTCAGCCTGTCGATAAGGTTTATCAACGATCTGACATTTCTTTCTCGTACCCCCACCCAATCATTAACCTCTCTGACAATCACTGGTTCCAATCCAGACGGCAACCGAAATAGGGTGCTTGGGCAGGACACTTTCTGCTTCCCGGTTCTCCAGAAGCTCGTACTGGACACTCGTAGTCCTCACTTGTTCATGGATGCCATTGTGGCGCCAAAGCTTGAGCATTTCGGGTATGGTTATGACTCTGGTTCTATCTTCGGTACTTTCGGATCAAAATTTAGCCACGTCTCTCATTTTATTTACCTGCCAAAGTTCTACGATGGCACGTTCTGCAGCTGGGTGGCACGCGGGCTCTGCCAGGATTTTTCAGGCGTGCGTCATGCAAGCTTGCCTTCAATTGATGTAGCCGCCTTCTTCGAGTGTACCCATCCTCGTGGTCACTTGGGACCACAGACCCCAGCAGACAACTGGCAAAGCCTCGAAAGTCTGTCTATAATTTGCACCGAGGAATACGACTCCTGGGATGTCGATGCTCTTGTTAAATGGCTCACAAAGCGTCAGGGGCTCGGTCTGCCATCATTGCACATACAGCTTGAAGGTTCGCCATTGGTCAACATGACAATAGAAGAATTTTCCTTGCGTTACAGCCAGCTGCGAGATTGCTGTGCTTTGAGTTTCAAGGGCATAGAGGTGTCTCACACCTTACACCCGTCCACGGATGGCAGTCTCTTACGTAGCTGCAGTAAGTGACTTGATTACTTTGTGGATGAACTACTGGGAATAATGATTATCAGATGGTGGACTGGAACAGCCTCATTTTGCGGAACTGGCGGGGAATATCTCTTGAAAGGCTGGATCTCTTCTGGCGCCTGAATGAAATGCACGATATCTTTGGTGAGAACCGTCATTGCAGAAGCACTTGTTGACCTTGTTATGTTGTTGTCGGTTTTGTAGATATCACGTAGTCCGGCTAGCATTTCAAGAGGATATCATACCCGTCCACTTGACCAAATGTATATAATGCTGGTAGGGGCTACACAGGCATCGTAGCTCATACTCAAGCATGGATTAGTTGTAGTCATATCATACGTACAGAGCGAACAAGGCGTACATAGCAGAAGACAATCAGTACCGGGTGAAGCACAAGCATGACAACATTCATCACATAGTCCATGAAATCACGCATGATTTTTCTTTGTTCGTAAGTCACATACAGGTCCTCAGTCGCGATCCGAGTCTAAAGTAGATGTCCTTTGTCGGCGTGAACGACAGCCATCAAATGTCATGCCACGATCTGACGACGAGCAGGACCAGCCTGCCCACGCGTCCTTTCCGCTCAAAATCGACATCCGCCAAGGAAACCCACCATCTCCACCATCTCTCCGATTTCCCCTTGACCGGACCTTCCTTCCCGCTTGGCACGTCTTGCCGCTTTGAAGTCCGAGCCTCCTATCTTGGAACCTGCAGCCACCTGCTGACGTGGACGGATGAGGCCAGCGTCGTCATCATCGGCACCAGAACGACCAGATGATTTTGAGTGGTGGGTAGGGGCGTGAGGAGCAGGGGGGAGTGCAGAAGCATGACAACCGCTCTTTGGTTTTTGCGAGCGATGAGAGCGGACGTGGGAAGTAGATGGTCTGAGGGTAACCGTCTGCATTCCTTCATCGGAACTGATAGAGATCGTGATGGATTGGGTGTCTTCTGGACGAGCGTAGGAAGAACGAGTGCGTGGATGTGCACGTGGTCGGTTATAGGTTTTGGATGTCTTAGGGACGGCGGTACGAGGTGTGAGGGGCGTGCGGGGTGTGCGGGGCGATGACGGGAACACAGCATCTGCTGGGACTTCTTTGCCAAGCTTTCGGCGGAGTCGCTCCAGCTTGGTATGCTTCTGCGTACTCTCAGATGGGACATCCGAGAGGGACGAACCTGAGTTTGCAGAGGGCGCATTCGAAATCAGCGATGGTGCGTTAGATAGGACGGAACCTCGCTGGCCAGGAGCAACAGACTCTACACCGAGATGGGTGGGTTTGCGTTTGCTCCAGGTGGAGTCGGCTTCCGGGGCAGGGACTGGCCCCGCCACGATAGACGAGGAAGCATGCGAGACAGTAGCCATTATGAAAGAGCAGGTCGAACGGGGGTATTACAACGAAAGGGTATGATTAAAGACGTGGACGGCCTCTGATGCCTGATCAGAGAAAAAAAAAACACCCGGCTGGGTTGACTGTTCGACGTGCCGATACAGATGAGTCGTTGTGGGGTTGAGAGGACCTGGTCGTATATACAGAAGAGGGACGCCCTGGACCCGGCTGGAGTGGGGAGTGAAAGGGAGGTCCAAGCGGTATACATAACCAACCGGGAACAAAAGGACTGCCAAATCGCGACCGTGAGTAGACCTCCACGAGAACCACGATGATAATTGATGAAGAATTCAGAAAGTACGTACGCACGTACGTTGTTCCCTTTGATTGCATCTTTCAAGTTGGTATTTCAGTGGCAACGCATAATGTCCGAGTATGTGAATGGCTTGCCTGGCAACCACTGCGAGAGTAGACGTGTACTACATACTGCTGCTGGGCTCACCCTCATCTGGCTTATTGTGTTTGAACTTGGTCTGGTCCATCCATCCTGCGAGCGCGGAAAAGACCCGGACACGAGGAGGCCTCCAGTATGAGACAATAAGGACAAGTGCACGTTAGGAAGAAAGGAACCCCCATATTGGCACAGGCGGCGCTCTCCGATGTCAAACTTCCCCCATACCCACGATATGATGCAATCCCAACGGAGGGTCAGCTGATGCCTTAGCGCTGATCACTACTCATCGTCGAACATATCGTCGAGCGAGTTTGTGCCAATATGTCTGTCCGTTGGACGCTTCTGAGTTCGCTCAGCACCAAGGCGAGGTCGTCTCACTGCGCTGCCATAACCGCACGCGGCCAGCTCTTGCTGTACTCCGGTGAACAACGTCCCCGAATCCCTGTCGACGGCTCTCTCCATGTATTTGATATCGAAGCAGCTTCATCTTCTTCTGTGGAGGAAAACAATAACATCTGGCGTGTTCTCAGCCCCGCCACTGCGTCTTCCAAGCCAGGGAAAGCCCCTGAGCCTCGCGTAGGCGCAACATTCGCCTACGACGCTCATTCAGATAATCTTTATCTATGGGGCGGTCGGGGAGGCGTCGACATGTCTTCCCTCGATCGTTTCCAATCTGGCATATTCAAAGCATCTGTCGGGGATCAGCCCCTCAGGGACATCGATCAGCTCATCTGGGAAAGGCTCGAGTCTACCAATGACGAGTCTGGAGAGGCACCGGCTTTGAGGAGCTACCACGCCTCGGCTCTGGCAGGGGTATGCGTAACCGGTTTACTATCTTCAAAGTAGCATCGGAATTTATATGACATTAACGCCCAGGATAAGCTGTATATCCATGCGGGGTGCCCGTCCACGGGTCGTCTTGCGACATTGCATGCCTACGATTTAGCATCTAACACATGGGAACAACGTGCCGATGCTCCAGGCGAACCTCGTGGAGGGACATCTATTGCGCTCGTTGCATTCCCCTCTCTGCAAGAACAAGTGATCATCCGGTTCGGCGGTGCGTTTGTCGTCAGTGACCCTAGCATCATCCTTGTTCTCACACCGACATACACACACAGGTTTTGCTGGATTCGAACTACCGAATGTGACTTCGCCACCGCTCGACGTCTATATACCATCCGCTGATACCTGGTTGACGCTCACTCCGTCTCCTGATCCGGTTCATGGCTATCCAGGTCCCCGATCTGTGTGTGGACTTGTCCCATTCGTCGCGCCTTCTTCCACCGCTGTCGATGGTAAAAACAACATTCCCATTGCATTGCTTTACCACGGTGAGAAAGCTCCATCGTCGCTGGGCCACGGTGGCGCTGGCGAATTCTGGGATGACGTGTGGGCCCTTGTTTCGTCCCCTAGTTCCTCATTCGGGAACGCTGTAACCGAATGGAAGAAGCTTGATATTGTTGGTATGTCTGCTTCATCTCTTGTTTAGAAGATAACGGCGTGTGGATTTACTTTACCCTATAGGACCCGAGAAACCGGCACCACGTGGGTGGTTCCCACCTGCTTCGTACATCACTCCTGAAGGCAAGACTCGCATCGTCCTGACTGGGGGTTTACTCTCGACGAATGAACGCAGTGGTGAAGTATGGGTCGGGGACGTCCAGTTCTGATACAGTATTATGGGGAAGGTCATCGTCGATTTATGTACAACATGATTATCGTACGCAAGAGTTTCGCTGTTATCTTCCTTGTTCCGAGATTCCAGAGATAACCTGTATTTATGCGATTAGCTTCCTCCGTTTCGATTTGATATCCATAACTCGTGAGTAAACAAGATAAATATCAAACTCACCTAGGCTCTGTCCTTATCGTCGCTGCCACCGGCTGCATTCCTCGACGCCAAAGTGTAACCCCCCAGCTTTCCATTGTCTCCCCCACGAGCCGCAATGACGGGCAACGAAAGTTCATCTGCTTCCGCTAGTCGCTCGCTGCTCGGTCTGTATGACCGCGCAGATATTCCCTCTGGTTCCCTCTTCCCCTTCAGTGGCCCCTCTGATGCCGACATCGCCCGCTTGTTGCAATCCGACTTCGTAGCATCCCGTCCTGGAGACGTCGTGGAAATCAGAGATGTCACCACTTCAAAGATGTTTACCACCGCTCCCTCCCACTACTTCGAGCTTATCCGTCGTTTTCTGTGGCGGAGGGCCATATACCGTAAAATATTGGAAGGAGATATTCTGAATTCATTCGAGGACGATGTCGAAAACAGTGTCCGCTGCAGTGCGGTATACTTGGACTCGGTTCTCCACTGGACCCAGAGGCGTCTCAAGGCCGCCGCGAACTCCGACCCTCCTGGTCGTGTCTGGCTACTGGATACATTCATGCTCGAGGAGTTCTATGTAGGTCGCCATGAGGAGTCCCGCTACTATGGAGGAGGTGAGTGAACATACCCGTCATGTATTAGTACTAACTGGTCTGGTTCGTGGTCTTCCAGATGTCATTAGCATCGCGTAAAGTACCGCTCATTAGCATTGAATGCAGTTTAGTACAGGCGTATAGACAACACGATACAGCGCGAGTATACATCATAAATAACGAACGCCAGGTCATAAGTATGGGCACGCGTGCATGAGACGTACTTCGTCACGGTAAAACAAAAAAAGTGTGAAAAGGTACAGAATCGTGGAATCAGCATCCGTATTATCAATTGCGGGGATGGAAAGCAGGAAGCCAAAGGCAACGAACGATAATATAAACAGTTTGGCCCGTTGTGTTGACCAACAACAGCCGAGTAATATAATGAATCTCGGGCACAGAGGGTCGCGGAAAGAAAAAAGCGTCGTTATCAGCATTAACGCCACATCTGCTCTGTTGCATTGGAAAAAAGTAATGGATAATAAGCAAGGGACGTAAGGGGGAGAGGGTCTCGGGGAACCATGTGATTACACTTCACTCGAGTACTTCCCAGCCGCATACCCACCACCACCACTTACACCCCCTCCTACACTTGAGCTCGGACTGTGCCTGTGTCCCCTTTCCGTCGCCTCCCTTTCGGCAGTTGGCCCTCCGTACGCGGTGATATAGTCAAAGTCACCTTCGTCATCGCTCACAGGTCGCGGATCCGGATTGACGACGGACAACCGCCTCATCGGGGTGTTATTCTTGGGCAGAAGAGTAGGCGCGGGTGATTGTCGACGGAGAACTAACGGACTCGTATCTGCAGGCCCTGACGTATCCCCACTCCCAGTATTACTCGGTGACCGCGCCTGTTGCTGTCGCCTGAACGCAGCAGCAGAAATCGTGCGAGGTGCTCCATTGGCTCCGCTGACATTACCCAATGACGAGGTGGACTTGGCCATCAGAGGTGAAGAGAAAGGTGGTGGAGGGCGGGGGTATTCGGGCGGGGTGCGGTAGAGTGGGGATCGTTGACCAGGGACAGACAATTCCGGAGTATCAAGTTGATTGGAACGGGATGAAGACGCTGGTAAGTGTAGAGGCGATCCACGGGCAGTAGCGATGGGGCTTGGAAATGGTCGACCGTCACCGTACGGTGTCGGAAGCTTTTCGGTACTAGCAGTTGATGGTCTTGCAGGGGAAACGGAGCGATTCGTGAAAGGTGCACTAGGTGGCGCAAGCGGGGATGGTGGCGTGGAACGGTACGGAGATTGACTAAGGCTGCGTGAATGTTGAGGAGGCTGTACCGGCGAAACCGTAGGCCTAGCAAGCATAGAGGACGGCGCGTATCCCTGTGGGGGCTGTTGAACCACATGAGCTTGCAGAACAGGTTGGTTAGAAGAGGGAGGCGAGGTTGAAGATAATGTCTCCAGTTCCCGAGATATCTCTCGAGCGGCGGCGGTATTTCGAGCGTGTTCGTCAACTGTGCCATTATCCTTATGTGTAGAGTATTCCACTGTAGGGGGTGTTTCATTTTGTGCCGGTGAAGGAGGTTTGTTCATGTGCGTAGAGTCGGCGTCCATAGTTGGGGGAGGCACACGTGGAATTCGTCGACTTGCAGCTCGCGAGTGTAACGTAACATCAGACTTGGAACGTTCCGGATTATGGGTAAAAACCGTCTCAGAACCAATACTGGGAGTGGAATGAATCACTGAGCTATCTGTATCGGTCGACGTTTGCTCCGGTGATTCGTGTTCGTGACCACCTTCTGAGGATGCTTCAAGACTGTTGACCCCGGATCTTCTATTGTAGCGACCCCTGGTCTCACCTTCATATGAGGTATCATCGCGGTCGTACGGTAATCCTTCCTCCTCTTCCCCATCCATTTCCGAGGAAGGAATACGTTGCTGTGAAGCACGCTCGCTCGAGGACGCCGGACGATCAGAATGAGCACCATCCTCACCCTGACTCATGCCATCATCCCAAGCTCTTATCGCAGCAGGTGCGGCACCCGGTGGAAGAACAGGAGGAGAGGTACTCCTCCGAGTTGTTCGCTTGTGTCCCGTGCCTGCATCACTGCCTTTCCTACCTCCGAAATAACCGTGACCTTCGCTGCCTGTTGTGGGTTCGTATTTTGGCACGGTATCAAGCGATGCGTGAGAGATTGACGTTGTCTGATCTATGGACATTCCTCGGCGTGATTTTGAAAGAGCATCTGTTATGGATGCCATCAACGACGGCTCCTCTCCGACACCTCCGTTCGCTAACGTGGACAGAGAAAACGGATCAAACTCGTCCGTGGCGGGAGCAGGGTCGCGGCCACGAAAAGGGAGAGAGGAAAACTGGGAATGTGGAGGATCTTCATTTAGGGATCCCCGAACTCCAAAATCATTTGTGGATGTGGACTGCCTCCTCTGAGCAAAAAGATTGACATCAAATAAACGGATAGCAAAAGTAACATAACTGGACGCACAGGAGGTCTGGTGCCGTGTCCACCGGCGTTGGGAGTAAAATCAAGATGTGGCGTTGGTATTTGGTGCGCAGTCACGTGAGACTGTGTTTGTTCTAAGGAGGGCCCAGTGTGATTATGTTCCTCCGATGTAGGCACTTGCGGTTCCCTGTATCTACATTCTGAAGGGGCCGCTGAGAATCTGACTTGATCGACGGTGCGTTGAGCTTCCTCGACATAGTCGTTTACACGGCCGCGGCCAGTGTAAGGTGGGCGGGGGAAACCAGGGGTTGTGGCAATATCAGGAATTTCCTGTCGACACGAACATACAATCAGCAGGGTATAAAGAAACAAAAGTTAAAGGGTACCTGAATAATGCCCTTGCCGATATCGCCCACGATCTGCGCGAAGAATCAGCCACAGTGCAGACCACGCAAGAACTTCATCACGAACGTTACCCTTTTCACAACATTCGACCAACCCACCGAACTTCAAAGTCATCCAATTCTTTGTGCACTTCCTCTTATAGTCACCGAGTGCCGCCTCCTCACGAAGAATGTCTCCGTCCATTGCACGCATTTCCTCTCGCAGCTTGTTCAGTATATCGGTCTGTGCTCCAAGGTTCTTGTGCTCCGGGCTCATTTTATTGAGCTTCTTCTCTGCTGATTCGGCGGAGGCACCCACGCGCTTTCTCCGACGGCGAAGATCATCAAGTGCTTCTTCGCGAGTACGGACGGATTTCATGTTATCACGCACGGTATGATGGAGAGATGCCCACGTAGTAAGTGCAGTGGAGAAGTGAGAAAGAAGGGTCGTTGAAGCGGTAAGAACATCCTAAGCAGCAATGAGCTAGAATAGAAGAGGGCACACGAGTGTACTCACTCCAAGATCGTCGCCTTCTCCTTGTCCCCAAGCCTTAAGCGCCTCCGACGCCTTGGTAAGATCTGTGCTGAGTCTCTGAAGTCTGGGAAACAAAAGTGAACATGATTTTTGCTCAAGTTATTTCCTTTATTGTTACGCACGACACGAGGACCGACTTCTCGGCCGTTATGAGGTCCTGGAGTGGTCGGAGATCACGGTTACCAACGGCCAAGGCGGGTATTGTGGAGTTGTGGGCGATCTTTGTCGCTGCAGACTTGAACATGTTGTAAGACGAGTTTGACTTGGACAGTAGCCGCCGCCAGCGTTATGCCAGATGCTCGTGTTGGTTGCGGTGTGAGCTCGACCTGCAGCCACACGAAACGCCGAGCTTGCGCAGTGCGAGGCGCAGCCGCGTCGTGGATATGAGGGGAGCCCCCCAAATTAGGTAATCAACCCTTTTCTCAATTAACCTACCATTTTGAACCGCTACACAAAGTGAGACGAGGTGCTTTTGCTCAAACCACGCAGGTTCGCAGTAAGAACTGTCCTAAATGGCCACCCCTTTCCTTGACCCAGGTGCCTGTCTGCATGTATACGTGTCACTTACCCATTTCACTAAACGTTTCGAACTGAAACATCGAGGCTTCCTCCTGGTCGTATGGCAACGAACACCCATGCGGACAGAATGGAGGTCGTCTGTAGGCTCTCGTGGTAAAAGGTTTGTTCCCTGGTGTAGAAACGAGGGCTCCTGGAAACATGCGGACACCACGATTGTTTTCCGATCGATCTTCGTAATCGATATAGACAAAAAGCTAGCGTTTCATTACCGCAGCCTAGGCGAGCTGGTCACCCGGCCTAGCATGCTATCACGCGGGGAATCTGGAACGTTTGTTGAGTCGTCGGAAAAGTGCGTCCTTTTGTGACATGTTTTACACGTCTGTTCTCCGTGCCACTCAATTGTTTTTTGTCCATTTCTGCCTGTTGATGGCCTATCTCTCATCTCTGTATTTGGCCATATTGTACCGTGTAGCAAACCACCTCTGTATTGTAAACCCTTTGACAAGGTTTTTGCCGCCCCAACGCTTTGGATATTCCCGAGTGACGGAAATTTGTCACTTCTGCTGCATAAGAAAGCATGGTGCTCGGCGGTCATCCGAGGTCGTATCCAAGAACATGACGAAAACAGATTACCACATAATCACTCCTTGCTGCGATCAGTACACTTTTTTTGATTTGCTCTAGTGGCCATCGCATCAATTCTAGTCAAGGCTCTCTGATTCATACGTCAGTACCGGGTTTCAAGTTGGTTTCCCATCTGCATCGTTTCTTTTTGTAGTTTGGACCAAGAATTTTAGGGTGATGAAGTTTGTACTCGGGCGATATCATTCGCCGATGAAAATAATGATTAAACGAAACGCCTGCGGCGTCCGTATTAGGTTGGCGGGTTTCTTTAGACTGACTGACCTTGCGTCGTGATAAATGGGTAGGTATCTTACGCACGTATTGCCGCAGCACGCTGTCGACCTCGACGCCTCGAAACGACCACCTCAGGGTTGCTAGGTGTGGGCGCCAAACCGAGATACCTTCGACGAGATGGGGATTCCCGTTCCCGAGAGACAAGTCTTCTCACTGCGAAGCACTTTTGGTCTGCGTATTGGAGACGCGTTGCAGGATAAAAAACTAGGAAGAGAGAATGTTACGATGCAATGTGCAGCATTGAAATACCCAGTCTCTGAGAGCGGACAGGGGTTGACATTAGTGCTGACCCACGGACTTTCTAGTCGTACGCATCTCCCTCCGAGCGTTTTGCTTCGCCTATGATTGACCCCAGAACGCAGACAAGGAGAGTTATCATCCTACGATTGCGCATCTCCTACGGCTAAATGCTGCTGGAAGTCGCTCTGCCAACTGGATTCGAGAAATATGGTCGATTGACATGCCGAACCACGGCGAAAGCGCCGCTTTGAACCGAGCCCATCTCGAGGATCGACAAGAGAGGGGGCGGAAAGAGGGTTGGGATGGGAAATGCAGTGCGTCTTCATTTCCGTTTACCACCGATTATATTTCTGACACGGCGCACATCATAAATGAATAGATACGATGGATTTTTCTACGTACCTGAATGCATTTCTGTCCATAACACAGTTGCAAGATCACCAGGTGGTCGGGATCGCACATTCAGGAAGCTGTACGTCATGGTACGTTCCGCTTCTCCTAGCTTCACTCGTTGATCCTGGCTCATCTCTCCTCCGTACATCTGGATAATCCCAATGCATGCGACCAACCTACCCAGGACGCACGCACTCACGCTCCTTGATCGCACCCATCCGCACCCCTTTGCTCTCGTATTCATCGAACCAACGCTCATATTCCCCGACCTGCCACCTACAGATCCTCGCATTGTTCATGGCACTGCCAACGTGCGCGGCGTACTTGCCAAGCGGGACAAGTGGTCTAATCGCGGGGAAGCGAAGCGGTGGTTATTGGGTGCCGAAGATAGCGAACCTGAGGGTCGGCCAAGCAAGGAGAGAGGGGGCGGAAGTTTGGAATGGCCGGAGAGCCAAAGTCGGATTGATAAGAATGCAAACAAAAAAGGAAGCGGCAAGGCCGGAGGGACAACTATATGGTCGAAGTGGGATGACCAAGCACTAGATCTGTTTGTGGTAAGTTGGCCTACTACTGATGCCGTATCCCACATCGCAAGAAAACGGCGTCGACCGCTGGGTGATAGTGTCTTGGCGTGATCTTGACATTGGTCCTGACGTATCTTATAAAAGGAACACGCACTTGAAGAAGTCTGCGAGCCAGCGCTATCACCAGCAGAGAGCACAAAGTCGAGTTCCTATGTACGATCTATACTCCGCAAGGAAGAGGAATCGTCACTGTATGCGTGCCCCCAGCACACAGTCGAACCTGCCCAGCTCACGCGCATGTGCGCAGCTTTGAATCCGGGCAGGGGGAGAGGTCCCGTGGGCGGCGTACATATTTTATGGGCGGAGGTAGAAGATTTCATGTGTGTATCTTTTTTTATACCCGTGTCGTCCTCGCCATTCAATGTGTCGTTCTATAGACCCAAATCAGCTAGAGACGAAATCCTCGACGCCACGTCCCATCGTGTCCTATCTCATCGCGTAGTCTCTGATGCGGGTCACCTCGTAAGTCGATCGACCTGCTTCCCTACCTTACTCGTTTCACTTCGTCTTACCCCATGCCCATCACTCTTCCTGAACACGGTGCTGACGTTTACCTGTACCTGTCGGAACAGATACCGCAAGAGAATCCGGGCGGACTCGCAGATGCCCTCTACGATGTGCTGGTCGGTCATATAGCAGTCGCAGCGGGGCTTACCGTGCGGTCACCCCTATAAGGTGGCGAACCTGGGTAAAGCGGTTTCGGGGGGACGGCCTGGTGACGGGTGGCGGTCACGATGGTGGCAGTAGAAGTAATGTAAGCGTAGAACTTCTGGAGTGTACATATCATGGGAAGACTCTCCCCGTTTGGGGAAAGGTCAATTGTGGATCTTGCACGAGGTCAGCTTCGAGTTCCTTGGGACGTAGAGAGTGGAACAATTTCCGTTGACGGAAGGCGTGTTAATAATTTTTTTACACCTCTGCTGATGGAATATTGAATATTGAACGGCGGGTCGAGCTGAGTTATTAACCCTGCGCATAGTTGACGCATGAAGGGAGAAAAGTAAGGTGGTCCTTGTCATGGGCGCCGGTGACACTCGAAACGGGTCCATATGTTCGTACCATAGCCTAGGCCAGGAGTACCGGAATGATCCCCACACGGCGATAACCAGCAGCAGGAGTGTGCATCTGACCAAAGAAGGACCGTGGACGGGTTCGAGCGAATAAGCATGAAACAAGTTGATGACGCCCAGAGTTATGGGCGGACGACCGATGGCTGCATCGGTGTCTTTACCCAACGGATTCGACAGAAAGTAGCCAGTCCTACCGCGGCCCAGGATGAGCGGGTTCACTCCTCCCCAAGTTTGTTTCAAACGGACTCACGAACTCGGCTAGTACATTGGCTTTTCTCATTCTTCAGTGACTGCCCGTACTTACGAGGTTTCGCGGGAACATCCGCAAGAGAGGGACCCCCGGAAGCAGCGATAGCGTTACAACGTTCAGTTGCTCAAAGAGAATTCCTTTCCGCCCTCGGCCTCAGTAGTTACCTCAAGTTTTCGCGTATAATCCTCAAGTAGCCTAGAAATCTACGAAATCAGTCATCCTCCCATCGATGAGTAAAGAGACGCATTTTCGCATGCGTACAACTGCTTCCGGCGTCCTTTGCAGCTGTTCCCACAAGGTGAAGTTTTCAACTTCATGTTTAATTTTTCTCTGCGAAGTCTAGATCTTAGTTACGGACAGCGGTATGCAATATTCCTCGGTCTCAGTACTCAGCGAATCAGTGCTTTCGCCCGTCTTCCTCAGCGCTGTCGGGAACACTTCTGACCCTAGGACACGCATTTCGGCAGACAGGCACTAAGACTACTGTCCGCGGGCTACACGTTAGGTCTCCTCAGATCAGCAGTGTGCAGTGCCACTAGCACAGGATACCAGCTACCATGTGTAGCACGGGTACAGCTACCCCATAGCCTAAGATCTTATCTTTTTTTCCCAATTCTGGCGTGTCAAGCGCTAGAGTGTAGCGTGGGAGGGGCTTATACCCACTGGGTGCTTTCCTTGTTCCCGAGCGGTCCTCTTGCTAATCAGCATCACCTGCGCGGTACAGCCCAGCTTGGTTGGCATCTGCAACACTATAGAGATGAGAAATTGGTGTGGAGTTGTTTTCCCCTGTCATCGATCATCTATCGTCTTCCAGTCTTGCCCAACTTCGGCGGATCCTCGAGGTAGTCACCACTACGCCGGTCTTCGCCAGGACTGAAGGAAGTTGTTTCAGTGCTAATTACGGCCACAGATGTCACCTAAACTGTAACTATCATTTCCTGTGCAGGTCCGATTATCCCGACAGCGCCCGGCCCAATAACCCGATACCGGTGTGGGAATGAGGCAAGGGCTTCCGTCTATCATTCCATACGAGGGAGAGATGTACAGGAAAACCTGCCATGTACACTTCTTTGGGAGGGAATTCCTTTTCCTTGTTTAAGCCGACACAACGGAGGGGATTAGATTCCGAGACGATCGGCGAGGGGTGCAGGTGAGTCGGGTCAGCGGAACGTTCTGAATAGCAGTGTCTGTCCGTACAGGTCAACGCCATTGTAAAGCGCCTTTAACCAGGGCCGTACTCTCACGATGCTCGTGGCAGCATATATGGAAGAATGCTCGGAACCGGAACGTTACCTTTGGTCAAGACATTCTCGAAAATAATGTGAATTTTCGGATGGTACCTGAAAATTGGCAACGCTGCGGTCAATTTTTATTGCCGTTGGCTTCGCAAAGCGAACAAGTTCTGTCTGAGGGACGATGACTGATACTGCCAAATGCCTCTTTCTAGCTGACCGAACGTTCTCAGGCTGTTACTCATTGTAAACTGCGCTCCCTGTCCGAGTTCCCGGTGGTACATAGCTCGGAGATGCCAAATCCTGTGAAGCGGACCCAACGGCAACAGTTCCGGAAGCATAGGTGTAAATACCTGAAGATATAAAGCCTGTAGACATGTTTCTCCCAAGGACAGCATGATCAGTCTGCTGATGATGACAAAACCATTCCAGCTTCGTAGAATCTCCAGTGACCTTTATACTCTTTTCCTTTTCACCCAGTCCGACATCAGGATTGCCCTGCTACCAGTGGTGAGCAATCTCCTACAATGCTATATTTCTATGTTGACGCTGTTTCTGCAAAGACATTGTTTTCCGTCGCTGCAGCTCCACTGGCCAGCCCCATCCGAGTTCTCGAGACCACTTTCTGGATCTGGCTTCACCTGCTACAATGCAACGTTGCTAACCAGATAAAAGCACCCGACGAAGACAAGATCAACAAGCCCTCTAGACCAATCCCCGCTGGTCGTATCACCGTAGAGGATGCCACTACTCTTAGACGGGCTCTTGTTCCCATATGCTTGCTGTACTCCGCTCTCTACAGCGTGGAACTGATGCAAATCAGTCTCACCCTCATACTGTTCACCATGTGGTATAACGAACGCGATGGGGACAAACGTTCCTTTTCCAAAAATTTCTTGACCGCGGTTATGTACGGCATAAGTGAGCTTGGCGGTACTCTTGTTGCAGGTATTTTTCCCCATCCTCCTTATGTTAGATTGCAGCTGAACACTTCCTTCAAGGTCACGATCGCACTCAAGTCAGCCCAACAGGGCGAATCGCCGCTGAAGTGACGGTAGCCGTTTTCGCGTCAACTCTCCACGCACAAGATTTTAAGGATGCGGATGGTGATCGCTCGACGGGAAGACGGACCTTCCCCATTGCCTATCCCGTGGCGTCGCGTTTCGCAACTGGACTAGCGATCCCGCTCTGGTCGATCTTTCTCACCCGCATGTGGCAACTTGACCTCCTATGTGCGACTGCGTTCGTCGGCTATGGATGCTACGTTGGCGCGAGGTTCATGTTCTACCGCACCGTGCAAGATGATAAGTTATCCTGCAAACACTACTGCGTAAGTATTGCTATCCTCTGTTGACACGAATGGGTGCTAAGTGATCATGTAGGCATGGTTTTCTATACACCACCTATTCCCAGCGTACTGGTACTACTACCACGGCACCAACCAGTACCCGGACTTGTCCTTCGTCGAGAACATGCTTACCGATATAGTTGGCATCGTTGCATAGATAAAAGAAGACTAGAGCGAGGCTCCTTACATATACCTTACAACTCTTCGGCATTTTACCGCACATATTCATATTAACGTTGCGCTTTCATGGCTACCTTTCCATGACGGGATAATCCTACCTACACTTTATACAATGGACGTCATGGGATACTCCCCAAGTTTTATGTGTACAGACTGTAGTAAAATGATCTACATTATATCAGTCACGCTCGACTTTGGACTCCACTATTTTCCACGATAATTTTTCCGGTGAGCTTCATGTCCGTTTAATGATCGACGGGATCGCATCTGTTTTATGTAAGTAACTATCTTCCAATGTGATCTCGCGAACACTCGTACGTCGAGAGTTTTTGAAGGCAATAATTTTCCTTCCTGCACGTCACTGCTAGATCGCTCTATCGGTTCGGCGGTGAAATCCTTGGCCACGAAGGTCGTGGGATCATTGCCCACTGTTCGGCGGCCTAGCAGTGGGGAACTCGATCGAAGATTCCCCGCGGTTGTCCGGGGGGACCTTCCAAGATAGCCGGCTTGTAAAACCATCGTAGGCGGCGGTGTAAGACAGGGGTAAAGCCATTTTTGTCCTGCTGTAGTAGGGGTCAGGGGCAGGAGCGAGATAGCACAGGAAGGGTGGCGGTACATGCACTGATCAACAACCTTGGGCTCTGACCACGCTGGAGGGTTGGCCCTGATCGGGCCCTTGGTAAGGATGCTAAGTGATGTTATTAAACGGTAAGCGCTGAAACACCTGTTTCATCGCTTAGCAAATGCTGATGGGGTGTACTATGACTCGAAGGTAGATACTTCCCCTGGTATCAACTTCTCCGTGAGTTATCAGGAATGATACGACTCGGCCCCCCCACGCAAGGGAGAAATCGAGCTCGAGAGGAATTTTAACGGATGGATTGCTATACAGTATTTATATAAGAAGCACGCTAGGTGATCAGATAAGTATTGTACATTCTAATGTCGGATACCGATTCGAATCGCACTACAGTGCATTGAGTAAGAGGGGAGAACGGTCTGAGTAGTGAAGCTAAAACAATTGGGTAATAAATCAGGCAGAGCATGCAGTGGGACGATTATGATACACAGAATGCAGGTTCCAAACGGTCATAGTTCGGAATGATCATGATGAGGGAAATTGAAGCGTGAAGAGCGGAGGCGGAAAAGGTAAGATGGAGCGATAGGATGGGCGAGATGGAAACTGAATCGGTTACTCGAAATGGTAGTCGATGGCTGCCCGGCATGCTTCGTGCGCGCAAGGCATGCGAGCGTGTTGGCGTAACTTCGGTTGCGACGGGAACGGCGTATCACAAGCGGAACACATGTATCTACTTGACTTAGAAGCCGTACGTGGCCGTTTCGAAGGTTTTGAAGGACAGTAGGACGACTGTGGACGTAAGTGCGCTCATTGATCACTTCTCTGGGAGGGTCAGGGGCACTGAAACGGACTCACGTTGTCATCGGCATCGTGACAGGAGTTCAATTTTCGTTTCAAGGGAAACGAACGGGATGACGATGCGTCTGAAAACGCAAATGACATCAGAAATTCCGGACAAACGCATAGAGGGTACCTTTCATCACAGTGTCCCTCCAGAGGTGCACTCGTTCCATGCGGATGTTATAGGTGTCACCAGTCTGCGGGACTGGTTCGTCGTCTTTCCATGACTGGTCTGCGGTGACCGCAGAGGAGTAGCAAAACGAAGACTCCTCTTCGGATTCCTGACTGGCGGTATCTTGAATGGTCGCGATTACAATCTGGCATGCAGCGAGTACAGCGCCGACGACCTGAATCTGCTGCAAGAGTAGCATCTTCAGAATGGTCCTTCTGGTATTGTCTTCTTCGTCATCCTCCTCCACAATGCGATGATTTCCAACCATAGTAGTAAATATTCTTGATGACACCCACAGTCGAGTATCAACCTTGGAAATCCGCTGGGCCCCGGCGCACAGACTTGGTTTGCACTTCGGAAGGGCAGAGAAAGGAGCTTTCGTGGCGAGTTGGTTCCCACGATTATGTAATGGGGGCAGGAGAATATGTTTCGCACACTGAGTTTTGGGCCTTGTAAATTTACAGTTACAATAACTCGGACACCCGACAGGTAGGAAGCAGGGTCAACTAGGTCTCGCTGGCACTGTCCACCCATACTATGCACGGTAGGGCCCAGGTTATAAGGGAAGCATGCAGCATCGTCGTACTCTACTTGACCTGTCTTCTGCAGTTCCGGCTAACTTCAGTACCGCTGTTCCCGGTATCAGCCTTGTTGAAGTGCGTCGTTCTACCAATAACCCATTTCCACCCTCTCTATTCAATTCGGCCATCAAGTTTTCAATAATGTCATCGATCATTCATCTGTGCCGTATTGTCCGTGAACAGTGGGAAGCGACCGACAGTGACCACAGTAATGATCTCCCCTGTAAACAGGAACCTCTTTCCTGTGTCGGCTCAGTTGGGCGTTGAATCGCTGATGTACAGCATTTGCAGTGCATGCTGTAGAGGCATCCGGCCCGCGAAGGTGGACACGATGGGATAAGTCGGCAGAGCGCTTCCACCACGTTCCTGCCCTTGTAAAATGTACAGCAACGGTTGTTCAAGGTACGACCGTACGCAATTGCCGCCGGACATATTAGGAAGGTTATGGAGCCATTTGCTCGGTGTAGCTTATCAAGTCTACGTTCCTCCAGTGTGACCGGGACGCTGACGATCTTCATGCTTCAGCTGGAACGTGGTCGATTATCACGTTCACACACAAATGTGCGGAAAGACACTTGGAATCATCGGAATTAAGGTCCGCATCTACGTGCTCGAACAACTGGCAGTGCGCATCTTAAACATTTAGGTTTCTAGAATTCCAGCTAATCGATTGTGCTACTTTTAGATACCCTTTTGGTGTCCTGGGTTTTCATTCGAACAGCACGGCCTTCGCCTCCTTCCGATGTTACCTGCGAGACTGCACACCCTCGCCAAATACGACCACGTTCCGAAAAACGTTACGTACCACTCCGGGAACATAAGGTCTGCCGGGGGTATGTTGGGAAATCTTCTCGGATTGAAACCGTGCGCCGGAGCTCTGCAGTGTCGGTGCAGTTATAAAGTCTCAGGGTAGGTTCGTGCAAGCCCAAGCAACACATTCACAGTCTTGAGATGGGCATTCGATCATTTGAGCTCGGAAAGATCTTCAGTGACTTGTACACTGTCTTCCTTTTCACGCGATCTGACATCAGAATCGCACTGATCCCAGTGGTGAGTCGAGCGCAATCATATCGATCCCTTAGCAGTCGTTGATGCTAGGGGTACTAGACTCTGTTTGCAGTCGCTGCAGCTCCCTTGTCCAGTCCTCTTCGACTTCTCGATACCATTTTATGGATTTGGCTGCATTTACTACAATTCAACGTCGCCAACCAGATCAAAGCACCAGAAGAAGATAAGATAAACAAGCCATCCCGCCCGATCCCTGCTGGTCGAATTACCGTGCACGACGCTACCATTCTCCGTTGGGCTCTTGTCCCGATTTGCCTAGCGTACTCTGCGCTATACGGCGTACAACTGACGTCTGTCAGCCTCTCAATGTTGCTGTTCACCGCTTGGTACAACGAGCATGACGGGGATAAGGAGCCACTTTCGAAAAATCTCTTGACCGCAATCATGTATGGTTGTCTCGAGATGGGCGGGACCCTCGTAGCAGGTAAGAATTAAGGCCGTCAGGACCTCAGACATGGACCTGACCACCTGACGAAGCTCGTGACCATACGCAAGTCAGTCCTACTGGACTGATCGCTACTGAGTTGACGGTCGCCGTGTTCTCGTCTACTCTGCATGCTCAAGACTTTAAAGACGCAGATGGGGATCGTCAAACCGGAAGGCGTACTTTTCCTATTGCCTATCCCGTCATATCACGCATCGCGATAGGGCTGGCCATTCCCCTCTGGTCAATCTTCCTTACTCTTTTGTGGGAACTTGATATACTCTCTGCGACCGCCTTCGTCGCTTACGGATGCTACGTGGGGACGAGATTTATGCTGTACCGCAGCGTACAGGACGATAAGCGATCTTGCAAGTACTACAGCGTAAGTATTGTTGTTCTTCCGTTCAGCGAAGTGCCAGATTCTAACCGGTCTATTAGACGTGGTTTTCATTGCATCACCTGTTCCCTGCTTACTGGTACTACTCCCACGGTGCCAACGAACACCCCAGTCTCGCCTTCGTGGAGTATATCCTAAATGGTTCTGTCGTTGCGTAGACGGCGACCTTTTGCAGAGTCGAGTCAGCAAATACCTTCCTTACTATCGTACGCGCGAAGGGTCCTCTAATGACTGTATTCTAGCTTTGCTTTTCTTTAGCAGTACGTGGATTGAGATTTCTTTTCCGTTACGTGTGCACTTCTGGTGCTCATTTCATACTATGTGCTACGACTTTGTTCACACTAGTCGGATATCGACATAGATAGTTGTAGGATGAGTACATGATTCCATGATCGTAACCAAGAACACTACAAAACCAATTAGATAAGAGAAGGTAGCGCCGATGAAGCGGGGTACACCGATGTAGATGATACTAACCCCATTGATTATTCTCGTCCCCGCACGAATTTCTGAAATCATACGCACCAGGACGCGGGGTCTGTGCACGAACTATGTGCTCGGGCTCGTCTAGCTCCGTGATATCAGCATTGCCTTTGCGGAGGCTCTCTTCGCTTTCATTCTCGGTTATCGTGAAGTGATGGTCGGTTTCTGAAGAGGGCGCCGCTGGCTCCTGTATCTCGGATACGCGTTTGTGACTCTGATCCCAACTATTCCCAAACTCCGATCAGCGCGGGCGTTGAATGTGGGAATTGCTGCTACGAGATGGGAGTGCGTAGGTATGATAAGGTCAACGGCATCATCCTCGGCACGAGGCGCTCGAGGCGACTTCAAGCGGAACCACCGAGACCGTCAGACCGGGACTTTTCTGATGCCATGTGCGCTCCACACGAGGCGGGCTGAGGTGGGTCTCTGGAGCAATTCCGGTCTTCGGAGAAGAAATTCGGAGTTGTGATTTCGAACTGGTTCCAGAAGAGGAAGGCCCAGATGGATTTTGGATGTGAGGGCAGCCGCCAGACGACACGGTGGATGAAAGTCAGGGGGAAGACCTCATTTCCTTGCCCTTCGATCTCGCATTAGTCCATCCAAGTCTCACACCCCCGAAGACGCTGGTGGAATCCCCGTCCTCGACATTGACGATTCGTTCCCCTGGCAGAAGTGACGTTACTTGTGGCTTGCCTCGGCACACATCAGCGAGATGACCAGTGGTACGAAGTGGTAACCGATGGTAACCGAGCGGTTCTGACTGGTCCTGATGACAGCCCGTCCCTCTGATGCACTTTCCCTCACCATTCTAGCCTCTTCCTCCTACATCTGCGCTTCGTGCGCGTATGGCATGCGAGCGTGCTGGTGTAGGCTCGGTTGTGAGTGGCATACCACAAGCGGAACACATGCATCCACTTGACCTGGAAGCCGTACATGGTTGTTTTGAGGGTTTTGAAGCAGGGCGGGACGAATATGGAGGCAAGTGCGCTCATTGATCATCTCTCCGGGCGGGATCGGGGACACTGCAATGGACTCACGTTGTCATCGTCGCTGTGATTGGAATCAGCTTTTGTTTCAAGGGCAGTGAAAGATCAGAGACCCCGGACGAATGCGTAGAGGTAGGGTACCTTTCATCGCAGCGTCCCTCCAGATCCGTACTCATTTCATGCGGGTGTCATAGGTGTTGCTCATCCGCGGGGTTAGTCCATAGCCGTTGCATAACTAATCTGGCCCGGGGTGACCACAGAGGAGCAGTAAAACGAGTATTCCTCTTGGATTCCTTGCTAGTAGTGTCTCAATTGAATGTTACGATTGCAAGCTTGCATAATAGCAGCTAGAGCTACTACTGTTCTGCTGTTCTGGTTCAACTGCGCTATTAAAATCTCCGGGACAGTATTACTGGAAGCTCCGTTGGAAGTTTCTTCTTTGTCATCCTCAATCTCCTCTACAACGCGACGATTTTCACCGACAGCAATGACAGCCTCGAAGGCACCCACTATCGAGTGTTAACTTCCGAAGTCCACCAAGCTCAGCACAGACTTGGTTTGCATATGTTTTACACTGGCGGTTACAGAGTTACGACACCAACAGGCAGGAGACAGGGCAATCTCGGTCTCACAGGCACTGTCTACCCATCCTATGCAAGGTACAGTTCAGGCCAGAAAGGAAGTACGCAGCATCATCACACTCGACCTGACCTCTCTTGTGTAACTCTGGCCAACCTTCGCGCCACTGCCCCCAGCACCAGCCTTACCGAAGTAGGTCATTCTCCTAACAATCTATGCCATTATTTCCTTTTACTTCAGCCATCCAGTGTGTCAAGAGTATTAATGATCGTTTAGCTGTGTCGGTTTCCCCGAAAACAACGCGAGGCGACTGATGTCATGATGAATGACCTCACTGTGGACAAGATTTTTTTCTGTGCCCGCTCGGTTACGTGTCGAATTGCCGATGTGCATGCTGTGCGATTCATATTCTCATCGACCGCTCTGCGAAGAAAGCGAGACATGGGCGCGATAGGATGGGTTGGTGCAGCGCTTTCACAGCGTTCATGCTCTTCTAGTAACGTAATGTTCTTGTTCTTGTAAAGCGGTTGTTCAAAGGTTCAATATTTCAATTACGACCTCACGCAGATATATTGGGAATGGTATGGAACGATTTCCTTGTTATAGCTTATCAAGTGAAGCGCGGTCACGTTCCTCGGACTCCGAAGTAACCGGGGTGTCGATGATCTTCAGACTTCTACTGGAACACTGTTCCCGCACACTCGTCTCAACGTTCACACAACGAATGCGTGGACAGATACCTGCAGTCATCGGAATTAGGGTGCGCTTCCACTTACTCGAACAACCTGGCAGTGGGCGTGTCTTGAAGTATTTAGCTGACTTGCGATTTTCTAGAATTTCAGTTGATTAATTGTACTAGGCTTGGAGACCTTCCTTGCGCCACTCATTCTAACAGCATGGCCTTCACCTCCCTACGGTGTTACCCGCGAGACGGCATTCCCCGTCGAAAACACCATCTTCGGAATTGTACCTACCCCTGAGGGGAACTCAAGGTATGCCGGAGTCTGTTGGGAAGTCCTCCCGGAGTGAAACTACGCGCCAGAGCTCACCAATATTGATGAGACTATAAAGTCTAAGGATGGGTCTGAGTAAGTGTCAGCAACACATCCGCCATCTTGAGATGGGCATTCAAACATTTGAACTTCGAAAAACTTTCACTGACTTGTACACCGTTTTCCTCTTCACAAGGTCTGACATCAGGATCGCACTGATCCCAGTGGTGAGCCGAGCACAATCATATTGACCCCTTCACCCGCCATTGATGCGTAGGGCACTAGACTCTGTTTGCAGTCGCTGCAGCTCCCTTGTCCAGTCCTCTTCGACTTCTCGATACCATTTTATGGATTTGGCTGCATTTACTACAATTCAACGTCGCCAACCAGATCAAAGCACCAGAAGAAGATAAGATAAACAAGCCATCCCGCCCGATCCCTGCTGGTCGAATTACCGTGCACGACGCTACCATTCTCCGTTGGGCTCTTGTCCCGATTTGCCTAGCGTACTCTGCGCTATACGGCGTACAACTGACGTCTGTCAGCCTCTCAATGTTGCTGTTCACCGCTTGGTACAACGAGCATGACGGGGATAAGGAGCCTCTTTCGAAAAATCTCTTGACCGCAATCATGTATGGTTGTCTCGAGATGGGCGGGACCCTCGTAGCAGGTAAGGATTAAGGCCATCAGGACCTCAGACATGGACCTGACCACCTGACGAAGCTCGTGACCATACGCAACTTAGTCCTACTGGACTGATTGCTACCGAGTTGACGGTCGCTGTGTTCTCGTCGACTCTGCATGCTCAAGACTTCAAGGACGCAGATGGGGATCGCCAGACTGGAAGGCGCACTTTCCCCATTGCTTACCCCATCATATCACGCATCGCGATAGGGCTGGCCATCCCCCTCTGGTCAATCTTCCTTATTCTTTTGTGGGAACTTGACATACTCTCTGCGACCGCCTTCGTCGCTTACGGATGCTACGTGGGGACGAGATTTATGCTCTACCGCAGTGTACAGGATGACAAACGATCTTGCAAGTATTATAGCGTAAGTATTATTGTTCTTCCATTGAGCGAAGTGGATTCTAATCAGTCTAATAGACGTGGTTCTCATTGCATCATCTATTCCCTGCTTACTGGTACTACTACCACGGTTCCAACGAACACCCCAGTTTCGCCTTCGTGGAGTATATCCTAAATAGTTCTATCGTTGCATAGAAGGCGACCTTAGGCGACTCGAGTCAGCAGATGCCTTCCTTACTATCATATGCGCAAAGAGTCTCCTTCTGAGAGTAGTTTTTCTGTAGCAGTATGGTGCAGGTCGAGTTCTTTTCTGTTATGCCTACTGCACGTACAAGTTTGTTCATACTAGTCGAATATCGATATAGGCAGCTGTAGGGTGAATACATGGTTCCACGATCGTAGCCAAGAACACTACAAAATAAATTAGACCAAAGGGAAGATAGTGCCGATGAGGCGGGTAGAACCTCGACGACGTACTATGCCCATGGTTTATCCTCGTCCCCTATGAACCTCCGAAGCGATACGCATCAGGACGCGCATACGACGGCAGTGTCTACGTACGAACGATATCCTCGGGGTCGTCCAACTCAGCGATATCAACGCTGCCTTTGCGAAGGCTCCCTTCGCTTTCATTCTCGGTTATCATGAAGCGACGTTTGGTTTCTGAAGAAGGCGATGCTGGCTCCTCTATCTCGGATATCCGTTCGCGGCTTTGATCCTACTAGAATTTTAATCAGCACGGGCGAATGTGGGGAGTTACTGCCATGAGATGGGGGTACATAGTGGTTACCACTAGGTATGATAAGGACAACCGAGACTGAGACTTCTGCGATGACGTGCGCTCCGCAGGAGGCGGGCTGAGGTGGGTCTCTGAACCATTTCCGGTCTTCGGGAAGATATTCGGGGCTGTGACTTCGAACTTATTCCAGAAGAAGGCCGAGACGGACTTTTGGGATGAGGACTGCTGCCGGACGACAGGGTGAAAGAAAGTCGGGAGGAGGACCTCGCTTCCTTGCCCTTCAATCTTGCTTGGTCCACCCAAGTCTAACACCCGTGGAGACGCTGGTGGAATTCCCTTCCTCGAAATCGACAATTCACTTCCCAGAAGTTTTAAGTCACGTAACTTGTGGCTTACCGAGGCATAGTCTGCGTCGCCATATCCATTCGTACCTCTACGCGTTCGACTCGTTAGCTAGGAGTGCACTAGACGCAGCAACGTATAGTGTGTCGGGTATACAGTGTAGGTGGTGAGATAGCTAGGTTCGGGTGAAAACCGATAGGTTTTCGGGCCCGAAGCCTGGTCCGAGTGATTGAGCTGAGCTGTGAGGGTGGGTAGGGCACCGAACAGGTCAGCTTCAAGATAACGTCGAACTCGAGGCGTCGGGAAGATTGCTTGAAGCTTTGACCGACCTATAAGAGAGTGGAGGGCGGGCACAACGAACGAGGATTTGACGAGTAGTTCAGCTGTAGTGTTGGGTACATCGGGCTAGGAAAACGTCTATGGACAAGTAAATTTCGTATCTCAAACGGTGTACGTCTATGGCCTACATCTAACTACAACTACATCGCTCCGCAACTGAGAATAGCCAACTGGGAAGCAGCTTGCATTCGTCTCTCCCCGAAACAGCATAGACCTAGAAGCCGTACATGGCCGCTCTGAAGGTTTTGAAGGAGGGTGTGATGAATGTGGAGCTAAGTGCGCTCATTGATCACCTCTCCGGGCGGGATCAGGGACAATGCAACGGACTCCCGTTGTCATCTTCACGGTGATAGGAATTCAGCTTTCGTTTCAAGGGCGATGAAAATGCTGATGATGCGTCTGAACACACGACTGACATCGGAGACCCCGGACAAATGCATAGAGGTAGAGTACCCTTCATCCAGTGTCCCCCCAGAGCTGCACTCATGTCATGCGGATCTCGTAGGTGTCACTTATCCATGGGGTTAGGAGTCCATGGCCTTTGCATGACTGAGTCTCTGGGGCGACCACAGAGGAGCGGTAAAACGAACATTCCTCGTGGATCCTCGCCGGTAGTATCTCGATTGAATGGTTGCGATTGCAAGCTTGCATATAGCGGCTAGAGCTGCGGCTATCCTGTTGTGCTGGATAACTGCGCGACTAAAATCTCGGGAATAGTATCACTGGAAGATCCGTTGGGAGTTTCTCCTTTGTCATCTTCAACCTCCACAAGGCGACGATTTTCTCCCATAGCAATGACAGCCTCGACGGCGCTCACTATCGAGTATTAACTTCGGAAGTCCACTGGGTTCTGCACATACTTGTTTGCATATGTTTTACACCAGTTACAAAGTCATATCACCAACGGGCAGGAGGCAGGGCAAACTCGGTTTCACAGGCACTGTCCACCCATCCTATACAAGGTAAGGTTCAGGTTAGAAAGGAAGTATGTTACATCACGACACTCGACTTGACCTCTCCTGTGTAGCTCTGGCCAACCTTCGCGCTACTGCCCCATCACCAGCCTTACCAAAGTAAGTCATTTTCCTAACAATCTATGTCATTATTTCCTTTTCCTTCAGCCGTCCAGTGTTCTAAGAGCGTTACTGATCGTTCAACTGTATCAGTGTCTCCAAAAACAACGCAAGGCGACTGATGATGAGCAATATCCTCACCATGGACAAGAAAGTTTTTTCTGTGTCCGCTCGGTTACGTATCGAATTGCTAATGTGCAGGCTGTGTAATTCATATTGTCATAGACCCGTTTACAAAGAAAGAGAGACAGGAGTGCGATGGGTGGAGTTGACGCAGCGCTTCCACGGCGTTCATGCTCTTCCAGTTAAGTAACTCTTGTAACGCGGTTATTCAACTATGACCGTATGCAGTTGCCACCAGATATATTGGGAATGGTATGGAACTATTTCCTTGTTGTGGCTTATCAAGTGAAACGGAGCCATGCTCGTCGGACTCCGAAGTAACCAGTATGTCGACGATTTCCAGATTTCAACCGAAATACTGTTCCTACCACTCGTCTCAATGTTCACCCCACCAATGTGTGGACAGATCCTTGGAGTCATTGCAATCAGAGTGCGCTTCCACTCATTCGACCAACCTGGCAGTGCGCATTTCTTGAAGTATTTAGCTGATTTGGGCTTTTCTGGAATTCCAGTGGGAAAGCTTATGATGTGCCTTCATTCTAACAGCATGGCTGTCACCTTCATACGGTGTTACCCGCGAGACCGCACACCCTCATCAAAACGATTACATACCGAAAAATGTCACACCACAGTGCGTCGCGTTTTGCGGTATGTAGTCCGGGATCCCAAGATACACCGAGTATGTTGGGGAGTCCTCACGGGGTGAAACTGCGCACCAAAGCTCACTAATATTGGTGAGACTATAAAGTCTAAGGATGGACCTCTGTGAGCCTCAGAAACACATTCACGACCTTGAGAAGGGCATTCAAACTTTTGAACTTCGAAAAATGTTCGCCGACTTGTACACCATTTTCCTCTTTACGCGGTCTGACATCAGGACCGCACTGATCCCAGTGGTGAGCTGAGCACAATCACATCGACCCCATCACCCGTCATTGATGTGTAGGGCACTAGACTTTGTTCGCGGCTGCTGCAGCTCCCTTGTCCAGCCCTCTTCGACTTCTCGATACCATTTTATGGATTTGGCTGCATTTGCTACAATCCACCATATCCAACCAGATCAAAGCACCTGAAGAAGATAAGATAAACAAGCCTTCTAGGCCGATCCCTGCTGTCGAATTACCGTGCACGATGCCACCATTCTCCGTTGGGCGCTTGTCCCGATTTGCCTAGCGTACTCTGCACTGTACAGCGTACAACTGACGTGTGTCAGTCTCTCGATGTTGCTGTTCTCTGCGTGGTACAATGAGCATGATGGGGATAAGGAGCCTCTCCTCGAAAAATCTCCTGACCGCATTCATGTATAGTTCTCTCGAAGACGGGTGGGATACTCGTAGCAGGTGAGGATCAAGGCTCCCAGGACCTTAAACATGTATCTGACCACCTGACGAAGCTCGTGACCATACGCAAGTCAGTCCTACCGGACTGGTCGCTACTGGGTTAACGTTCGCCGTGTTCTCGTCGACTCTGCATGCTCAAGACTTCAAAGATGCAGATGGGGATCGCCAGACTGGAAGGCGCACTTTTCCTATTGCCTACCCCGTTATATCACGTATCG